>VMDO01004677.1:0-125202 GCA_007922755.1 Pedetes capensis | reverse complement strand
GTCGGTATCCGACTCATAGCGACCCTCTGTACAACAGGGGAAACACTATTGTCAGTGCTTCTCTGCTGTTCATAGGGTTTTCAATGGCAGATTGATTTTTGGGAGGGGGTTGCCAGGTCCTTCTCCCAAGCCTACAGCTTCTGGTGTTCCCAGACGGTCTCCCATCCAGGTACTAACCAGGCCCGACCCTGCTTAGCTTTCTGAGATCTGACGGGATCGGATGCCACAGGGCTACCGCTGCAGGCTATTTCATGTATAGATAGCTATAAATAGTGCCATAACTCAGACCCTCATGATCTGCTTCTTAGACCAATATACTTGCTTCTAAACTCAATTTTCTGCTTCCTACATTGATTCTTCTCCTGTAAATTCTGCTCACCACAACCTAAGTTACTTTTGTATTGAATTAATCAATACATGTCACTCCATTATTCATTATTTGTCTATTTTTACTTTCTTATACCTGAAATCACAAAAATTCCATTCCTTGCTGTGGAAAGCCCTTCATAGTTTACCTGCTGACTCCCCATCTTCTTTCATTTCCTGTCATATCTTCCTGGTGTTCTACCTTACACTAATAGCATAAACTTATAGCAACATTTATAGTTTATAGTGTATAGTTTATACACTATGACAACACTTATACATTCTTAATATACTCTTATACATAGATTATGGGCTGGGATTTAGCTCAGTTGGTAGAGCGCTGTGCTGCAGTCTCTGAGGTCCCGAGTTCAATTCCCAGCACCGCAAAAATGGGAGAAGGACCTGGCAATCCACTCCCAAGGCAATCCCGAAACAGTCTGCCATTGAAAACCCTATGAGGGTCGCTATGAGTTGATACCGACTCAACGGCACCTAAAAACAACAACAACATACATAGATTATAAGTCTTTGCCTTTTGGTTGTATTATTTAACCTTTTTATAACCCATTCGATTTATCTGGAAAATGGGGAAACCTACCAAGAATAATTTATACTTCACAGGTAATAATTCATTAATTGTTTATATTTCATAATTTATTAGATGTTAATACTTTGGGGAAAATGTAATAATTTAAATATATAAAGTGCCCAGTACTATGCTTGAAACATTGTTGTAGTTGTTAGGTGCCATCAAATTGGGTCTGACTCATAGTGACCCTCATAGAGTTTTCAAAGGATAATTGTTTCAGGAGTGGATTGCCACATCCTCCTATTTTTGTGGTGCTGGAGATTGAATACAGGCCCTCAGACAACGAATGCAGAGCAGCTCTACCAATTGAGCTAGACCCCAAACTGGTATGCTCCAAATATAGTGAGTGCTTTGTAGATACCACTTCTTACTAGAGTCCAAATGCCTTTTCTTGTGTGTCAAATGAATGAATTCCTATATATTCTTAAGGACAGGTCTATTATCATCTACAATGTTCAGATTTTACTTACATCTCCATTCTTAAGTCTTTTCCCTTTTGATGAGAACCCACTGTAACATCTTATTCCAGCATACAGAATTATTCATTGCATTTCATTCCCCTCCCCACTAGACTATGATCTCCCCCATGTCTGTCAATTTGCTCTACTGTGGGGGCCTGTGTGTTGCTGTGATGCTGAAAAATATGCTACCAATATTACAAATACCATCAGGGACAACTATAGTGGAAAGGTTGCATCTGAGCTTCCAGACTAAGACAGACTAGACAGTAGGACATGGCATCCCATTCCTGAAAAAAATAGCCATTGAAAAACCTATGAATAATGGAAAAACACTATCAGATATAGTGCCAAAAAAAGATTCCCCAGATTAGAATCACTCAAAAGACGACTTTGAGGAGGAAGATTTGCCTCCTCAAAGTAGAGTCTATCTCAGTGATGGAACTGGAGTAAAACACCAGGGACCTCCATCTGCTCATGTGGCATTTCTCAAAATGAGGAGGAACAACTGTAAACATCCATTAATATTTGTAACATGGCATGTACACAGACTGAATCTAGGAAAATTGGAAATAATCAAAAGGAAAATGGAGCATATAAACATGGACATTCTAGGCATCAACCATCAGGCTAAAAATAGCTACCATAGCTATTTTTAAAATAGCAACCATAGCTAAAAATAGACTGGCATAGGCCATTTTGAATCAGAAAATCATATAGCCTATTGTGCTGGGAATGACAAAGAGAAATGGGATTGCATTCATCATCAAAAAAGACATCTCAAGATTTTTCTTGAAGTACAATGCTGTCACTGATAGAATAATATGCATATGCCTACAAGGAACACCTAACAACAACAACAACAAGGAAGGCCAGTTAATGTGACCATTATTCAAATTTAGGCACCCACCACTAAGGCCACAAATGAAGTAGGGAAGATTTTGTCAGCTTCTGCATTCTGAAATAGATCAAACATGCAATCAGGATGTACTGATGATTACCAGTGTCTGGAATGCAAAAGTTGGAAGCAAAGAAGACGACTTAAGAGTCAGAAAATATGGCCTTGGTGACAGAAACAATGTTGGCGATCACATGATAGAATTTTGACAGATCAATGAGCTTTTCATTGCAAATATATATTTTTCCCCAACATAAATGGAAACTATTCACATGAAATTCACAAGATGGAACATACAGGAACAAAAGTGACAAAATTTGTGGAAAGAGACAATAGAAAAACTCAATATCAAAAGTCACAACAAACCATGTTCTGACAATGGATCATGTCATCAACTGCTCATATGCAGGTTCAAGCTGAAACTGAAGAAAATTGGAACAAGTGTATAAGAGCCAAAGTATGACCTTTAGTACATCCCACCTGAGTTCAGAGAGCATCTCAAGAACAGGTTTGATGCATTAGACATTGATGATAGAAGACCAGATGAGTTGTGGCATGACATCAAAGACAGCATTCATGAGGAAAGCAAAAGGTTATTAAAAGACAGGAGAAAAAGAAAAGACCAAATTATATGTCAAAAGAAACTCTGAAACTTGCCCTTGCATATCAAGATCTAAAGTAAAAGGAAGACATAACAAAATTAAAGAACTAAACAGAAGATTTTGGTAGGTAGCCTTAAAAGACAAAATCAAATATTATAAAGACATGTGGAAAGAGCTGGACATAGTAAACCAAAAGGGAAGAAGACATTCTGTTGTTTTCCAGCTTAAGGAATTAAAGAAAAAATTGCCTTTAGTGGCAATAGTGAAAGATTCTACAGAGAAAACATTAAAGGACACAGGAAACATCAAAAGAAGATGAAGGAATACACAGAGTCATTATACAAAAAAGAATTGGTGTATGATCAACTATTTCAAGAGGTTTCATATGATCAGAAACCCAATGGTACTGAAGGATGAACTAGAGTTGCCTTGAGGTAAACTGGTGAAAAACAAAACTCCAGGAATTCATGGGATACCAATAGAGATGTTTCAACAAACACGTGTAGCACTGGTGGTACTAACTTGTTTATACCACAAGATTTGGAAAACAGCTACATGGCCCACTCCCTGGAAGAGGTCCATATTTGTGCCTGTTCGTAAGAAAGGAGATCCAACTTAATGTGGAAATTATTGAACGATATCGGTAATGTAACATGTAAGTAATATTTTCTAGAGATCATTCAAAAGTGACTACAGCAGTGTATAGACAAGGAACTGCTGGAAATTCCAGCTTGATTCAGAAGAATAACCAGGAACGTCATTCCTGATGTCAGATGGACATTAGCAGAATACAGAGAATACCAGAAAAATATTCAGGCATTTGACTATGTGGATCATAACAAATTATGGATAAATTGCAAAGAATGGAAATACTAGAGCATATAAATGTACTCATGAAGAATGTGCACATGGACAATAAGGTAGTTCTTTGAACAGAACAAGGAAGCAATGCCTGGTTTAAAGTTAAGAAAGGTGTGTGTCAGGACTGTATCCCCTCACTATACCTCTTCAAACTCTATGCTGAACTGGATTTAATGAAGAAGAATGCACCATCACGATTGGAGGAAGACTCATTAAGAATTTGCATTATGCAGATGACACAACTCTGCTTGCTGCAAGTGAAGAGGATTTATAAAAGAATACAGCTTCAGTATGGACTTTGCTTCAACATCAACAATACAATAATCCTTACAACTAGGTCGTAGGAAACTTCATGATAAATGGAGAAAAGATGGAAGTTGTCCAAGATTTTGCTTTACTTGCTTCTACAATCAATACCCATGGAAGCAGTGGTCAAGAAATCAAAAGACACATTGCATTGGGAAAAGCTGTAAAAGACCTCTTTAAAGTGTTGAAAACAAAGGTGTCACATTTAAGGTGTAGGTGCACCTGACTCCTGCCATGGTATTTTCAGGTGTGTAATATGATTGTTAAAGCTGGATTAAGGGAGACAGAAGAAGAATTGATGCTTTTGAATTATGGTGCCAAAGATGAATATTGAACATACCACAGACTGCCAAAAGAACCAACAGATCTTTCCTAGAACATGTGTCACTAGAGTGCTCCTTGGAAACAAGAACAGGTGGACTACATATTTCATATCTTGTATATGTCACTAGAAGGTGCCAATTCCTGGAGGAGGATAGCATGTTTGGGAGATTGGCAAGTCAACAAAAGATACTAGACCCTCAAGTCGATGGATTGACATAGAGTTGCAACAATGGGATTAAACAGATAAATGATCATGTATCTGGCACAGAATTGGGGAGTGTTTTGTTCTGTTGTACATAGGATTACTATGAGTCAAACCCAACTGAAAGGCACCTAAGAACAATAACAACAACAATTTTCAGAAGTTTCACTATGATATTGCTTGGCGTGAAATGATGATTTAGCTTCTTTAATATCTAAGGATGTATCATTTTTAAGCCATTACTTCACTGAGTACTTTTTCCAGAGTCATCCACTTTCTCTGATTCCTGGATTCTGGTTTCTTGAATGTTCAGTGTTTTATTATTGACTCATGTGTTCCTGAATCTCATTTTAGTGGGCTTTTATTTTCCTTTTTTAGTATGGATGATTTCTATTTTACCGTCTTTGAATTCACTGATTCTATTGTCAGTTGCTTTCATTTTGCTATTGAACACTTCTATCTAAGTTTTTAAATTTTGGTTATTTTTTCACATCTAAAATTTATGTTTGATTCCTATGTATGTTATATTAGTCCAATTTCTGTTTCTAATAACATAAGACCACACAGTGGGCAAATTTTAAGGAAAAGAGAATTATTTCAGCTTGTGGTTCTGGTCTAAGGTCAAGTGGCCACACCTGGTATTAAGTGCTTGCTGACTGAGCATGTAGGAAGCACAGGACATCTCATGGAAAAAAAGCACATGTGTGTATGCGTGTCTCTCCTTGTCTATCTCTTTCTTCATATAAATCCACCAATATTTAATTATGGTGCTCCAGCCTAACCACTTTATCTTGTCCTAACCATCTGCAGGGGCTGGGATTTAGCTCAGTTGGTAGAGCGCTGTGCTGCAGTCTCTGAGGTCCCGAGTTCAATTCCCAGCACCGCAAAAATGGGAGAAGGACCTGGCAATCCACTCCCAAGGCAATCCCGAAACAGTCAGCCATTGAAAATCCTATGAGGGTCGCTATGAGTCGGATACCGACTAGAAGGCACCTAACAACAACAACAACCATCTGCAGGGGTTGGATTTAACTCAGTTAGTAGAGCACCACTCTGCAGTCTCTGAGGTCTTTGGTTCAATTCAAGAGAAACACCACATGTTCTCATCATATGTGGGAGCTGAATCAAAATTATAAGAAGGAAAAATCCTATTCAAAGGTTGGATCAAAATAAAAGGAAAAAAAAAGCTGAAAATGGTGTCAAGATAAATGGTCTAGAAAATGCATGCAATTGTTCTGACAAGATAAAAACAAAGTTCACTACAGGAAAAGTTTCTATCTTAAACAGAACTGGAACCCAAGGACATATAGAAAAATATTACCAAGTAAATGATAGAGAAGACTTAGATGGGGAGGGTGAGATGGGGGGAAGCATACAAGAGGGTAAGGGGAACCTATATGAATAATGTACATCAAAATGCATATATGGAAATGTCACAATGAAAAGCATGTCAGAATGAATCACATTAAGGTGTACATTAAACATTTCCAATAAAAAAAATTGAAAAAAAAAATGGGAGATGGATGTGGCAATCTACTTCTGAGGCAATCCTGGAAGAGTCAGCCATTGAAAACCCTATGAGGGTGGCTATGAGTCGGCCAAAACTCAATGGCACCTAACAACAACAACAATCATCTCCACATTTGTAGCCATAGCACCTTAGCATCTGATCCTGCCTGATTTCAGAAGCTAAGCTGCATCTGCCTGGATAGTCCTTGGCCTGGGAACAGCAGGTGCTCCAGGTTAGGGAGAAGGACCTGGTAATCTACTCCCAAAACAATCTGCCATTGAAAACCCTATGAATAGCAGAGAAGCTCTGACAATAGAACCAGGCATGGCATAATGTCAGAGAGTGTTTTATTCTGTTGTACATAGGGTCACTATGAGTTAGACCCAACTTCACAGCACCAAACAACAATGGGTTGGGATTTAGTTTAACTGTTAGAGTGCTTCTCTGTACTCTCTAAGGACCTGAGTTTGATCCTCAGCACCACAAAAATGGGAAAAGGATGTGACAATCCAGTCCCAAAACAATCCCCCCAAAAATCAGCCATTGAAAACCCTTTGAGGGTCAGTATGTGTTGGACATGACTAGATGACACCTAACAACAACAACAACAACAACAATCATCTCCAAAGGCCCCACCTCTAAACACCAAAGTCGGATTAAATTTCCACTCTCTTAAAACCTCACAATGGGGATGAAATTTCCACACATGATGCCTTGGAGGACACACTTAAACTATACTCAAATCATAGCATATATCCTTTAAATATTTGTTATAATTATCCTTTTATTTCAAGAAAGTTTCTTTGCTATATCTGTTTTCAGTATTTATTTCATTTCACTACTGGATTTTCTTTTAGGAACTCTTTCTAAATCTATGCTGGATTATATTTGCCTGTCTTCTGTATTTATTAAGCTTTGTGATTTAAAAAATATTTACTAATTTCATCTTTTAGTTTGCATTTTTTCATTTTTCTTTATCTCTATTTCTACAATAATGCATCCTGTGTTTATTTCTTCCTTTTTTTAGTTAAAACTTTGTTACACTCTTTCCATCTACATGTGTTGCTTAACCATCTATTAGTGCTTCAACTAATTTTAATATTTAGATTTATCTTTTATTTAAAAGTTCCTATAATTTTCTTTCATGTTTTTGATAATGTTAGATCCCAACATTCTCTCCTGTAGTCATATTTTTCTGATGAGACTTCTTTTTCTATTTGTATATAATTTATGTATTTCTTATTCTTGATTACCTTGCAATATTCTTAATTGGCTTAATGACCATCTCCCAATTGCTCATTTTAAGTGGGAACTTTCATGTATTTTAGGAAAAATGATCTGACTAGCAGAAGTGAAAGTTAAGATTGCTTTTCCAGCTCCATAATCCCATTTTTCCTCTTTGGTTTCACTGTGAAATGTTAAAACAAACAGACAAAACAACAACAACAACAACAAAAAAAAAACAAAAACCCAGAGATTTATTTACATGTTCGCATGTCTAGTGTTGGGAGAAGGACTTGGCAATCCACTCCCAAGGCAATCCCGAAACAAATCAGCCATTAAAAACCCTGTGAGGGTTGCTATAGTCAGACATGACTTGACGGTACCTAACAACAACAACATGTCTAGTGTTGTACTTTCTGAGAACCATCTTCATTTTTCTTTCACTAGTATTTAAACCTTCTCTGTCCTTGGTACTCAAGACTTTTTATCCTCAAAAAGTGGTGTTCTGTTTTGAGCCACTTCTCTTCATTGTAGAGCTTTGAGTATTTTCAGTATACCTAAGGGCTCAGGCTTCCCCATTGTCCTTAGACATTTCTGCAGTTCTCTTGTGCTTATCTATAATGCGGAACCTGTGAGGTCTCCCTGCAGTTATGACTGTCTGAAGTTTGGCCTTTGGAATCTTCTTGTGTGAGTGGAGACCACCTTTCATGGAACGAATATGTGATAATTCCTGCTTTTCTTGCCTTTTAGAACCTGCCAGATTTTCCTTTGTATTTCCTTTACTTATTCCTGAACAGTTGCTATTCTTTCTGGAATTTTGCTGCTGTGTTTTAAACTCTCTTATTCTTATACTGGGAATTATGTGCTAATTTATCAGCTTGTTTCTTAATCTGTTGTGTTCATTACTGTGTCATAAACATGCCCCGAGTTTATTGTCTTAGAAAAATAATTTATTATTATTATTATTATTATTATTATTATTATTATTATTATATTTCATGATATTTTTGAGGGTCATGGATTCAGGCATGATGTGTTATGGGCATCTTTGTTTCACAGTTTTGCAACCTCAGATGAAATGATTTGAATGATTGAGAGCTGAAACACCTACGGGAATGGACAACTTTTTTCTCTTTTTATCTCTTCATGGCTAATTTAGGATTCCTTAGTCTAGAGTGGCTAAAGATAGTTGAAGTTCTTACATAGCACCTGCACTCACCAAGAGATCAAGATGATGAAAGCCAGCTCTCTTAAAGACTAGGCCTGGAAATGGCATGGCATCCCTTTTGCCTACTCTATTATTTAAAACAGTCAAGGACATCCCAGTCACAAGGGCAAGGGAATGAGATTCTACCTACCCCTTGATGGCATGATGTCTGTGGGCACCTTTAAACCACTCCAATATCCTAATTACTCTAGTAACTTTCTAGAAATAACAGCTTTATTGGATATAATTCACATATCATATAATTCATTCAAAATACACAATTCAGTGGTTTTTAGTGTATACACACACAGTTGAGTAACGTTGCACAATTTTAGAACCCTTTCATTATTGCAAAACAAGAAACCCTGTACTCATTGTCAGCCACTCCCAACTTCTACCAGTTTTCAAGAGATTTGAGAATTAAAATACAGAACACCGGTGCCACCATCTTATTCAACCCTGTGTTATGATTTATTTAAAGAGCACATTTCTGATATGTGAGATATGGATTATTAGTTTATTATAAATTGAAAAGGGCTGGGATTTAGCTCAGTTGGTGAAGCGCTGTGCTGCAGTCTCTGAGGTCCCGAGTTCAATTCCCAGCACCTCAAAAATGGGAGAAGGACCTGGCAATCCACTCCCAAGGCAATCCTGAAACAGCCATTGAAAACCCTATGAGGGTTGCTATGAGTTGGACACCGACTCGACGGCACCTAACAACAACATAAATTGAAAGTTTAATTATATATACTCATTGGGTACAAAGTGATGTTATGAAAAATACATGTTGTTGTTGTTGTTAAGTGCCATTGAGTTGGTGTCTGACTCATAGTGAGCCTACATACAACAGATGAAACTTTATTGTCATGCTTGTCTGCTATTCATAGGATTTTCAATGGCTGATTGTTTTTTGGGAGTGGGTTGCCAAGTCCTCCCAAGCCTACAGCACCTGGTGTTTCCAGGCGGTCTCCCATCCAAATACTAACCACGCCCAAACCTGCTTAGCTTCCAAGATCTGACAGGATCACATGCTGCAGTGGTATGGCTGCAAGCAATAAATACATAGGGTGATAAAGATGCATACATATTTTAAAGTATTAAAATAATAATAATAATATGTACTGATAACTAAAGTTGGATACAAGTCATGTTTGACTTCCACAATTACAAGAGGTGCTCAAGTTACCACTGTAATTCAATATAACTTCAAAAAGTATTAACATAGATATCTCTTAAAATGTGTGTACATTTTTGGCACTCCTGGTGTATACAATATTGAATGACTAAATTAAGGTAATTAACATATCCATCACCTCAGAGACTTTTTTGTGATGAGAACTTTTGAAATTTATTCTTACCAATTGTTAATCTATTATGTGATAGATCTTAGAAACTTATTCCTCCTGCCTAGCTACAACTTTATATTCTTTTACTGAGAATAAAAGCAAAAATGCAATTTTGAAAATAAATCAGTGAAATGATAGTTTTATCTTTCCTATTACCTACCAGATGTTAAGGGAACAGATGAAATGATGAACATAAAAATAGTTTTAAAAGATTGAAAATCCATTCTACATACATTATTTATCATTATTTAAATATTAAACAAAAAGAGGAAAATGAAGTATCTTGAGAATACATTATCATAGATTTTGTATATGTATTTTTGCATAGTGATAGTACAAATCTTCCAGTGTTAATTTTTAATAACATATTTCTCACAGTTAAGGCAGAGTGAATTCTATGAATGTTCACCTGCATAGCTCTGTTTGCTGTTTTGAACACTTCTAAAGAAATCTGGGAAATGCAGGGGAATAGATCTGGAGAATGTGGGTTGTGCAGCAGTGCTTCAGTAATGAGAACTTGATCCTCCAAGGCTGTTTCTCCTATCCTTCTTTCTGTTGTACCTTCTCCTGCACCCTAGTTCAGAGCTCTGCATAACCCCTCTGCCCCCATGTGTCCTCATGTTCAAATTCTCTTTCCAAAGTTTATACTTACTCTATGTCTCTATAGCTAAAGATGAGCTTGGGCTCTGTTTACATTAGTTTCCAGCCCTTAAGAATGAGAATAATACTAGTCACTAATTCACAGAGTTGTTTTCAGGCATACAAAATAAGGTCTATAAAACACAGTTGATAAACTTAGTCTATGTAAGTGCTAAGTAGATGGGTAATATTTTTCACTGGTGAAGCCTTTGGACCCTGAAATGAAGAATCTTGGGCTCAAGATTCTGTGTCATACCTTATTAGGTATGTGCTTTCTACAAGGTACAGTTCATCTATAAAATAGGGATATGATCAATGGCTTCTTCATAGTGTTCTTGTGTGGCCAAGTGCCTGAAAAATATTAAACACTCATTGATATTAGTTATTATCATTAATAGTTGGGATCATTAATTATATTAACAAAGAAAATGAGAAACTAGATAAGAACATTTACTAACTTCAGCAAGGTTTAATTGAGATTATTTTTTATCATCTCATAAAGACTAGGTTTTTTCAGTCTTTCTCTTTTTCCCATGTAAATATGACCTTCTTTGCCATATTAAAAGATTATTTTCTGGGATAGTAAAAGATCAGCTGGTGAAAAAGGATTATCTGCTTATTCTTTTGTCAACCTATGTGGGCTGCACACCTCCTGGTCTGGCCTGGATGTTCGGATGGGTGGTGCTGCCAAACACACAGATATTAAACACAACTCACTCAGGATCCTCGGGTGAGGGGTGTGGACTCCTGTGCCCCCAGGAATGCCAGCTGAGACAAGAGAAAGGAAATAGCCTCCGGCTCTTTTGCCTTGCAGGGACAAACACAGCTCTTTATTTCTTCTGCCCTTAGAAGGGCAGGAGAGAGGAACCCAAAGTGTACAGCTTACAAGTGCTAGCTGCCTAAGTGCCGGAGCTCTATGCTGCCTCTGGGGGGCAGCCTTGGCTCTTCTGCCTCTGGCATTGGGACCAGAGACTGTCCTCAGCTTTGGCCTCTTGGCACTGGGTCCAAGATGCTTTCCTCAGCTTGCTTGTAGTCCATCATTCCTTGAGAGCACCGTCTAGTGGTCCTGGTCTCGGTGGTCATGAGGATGGAGAGTTCTTTTCTAGTTGGAGGTCAGACACAGAGAGAGAGTGAGCTGCTGCAGTGCAGCCTCTTATATAGCTTGCCCCTGAATGGCCTGAGCCAATCAGCTTTGAGTCAAATTGTCCAATCAGGTTCAGGGGATTTATGAAAGGTTTTGTACAAATGTCCAATCAAGCTACTTTCATTTTCCCTAGATTTCTAATTTACAAACCAGATTTTCAAAAGCCATTTTCCCAGTTTTGGGGTTTTGCCAATTTCCTCCCAATTTCCCCCTACAAACCTGTTCAGTAAATACCACCTTATCAGGGGAACTAGGGTTGTAGGATATATCAGGATAAAGGACAATGAACTTACTCTATCTCTACTACTGGCTCCAGCAAATTTTGGGCCACCAAATCTGTGAGAACCTGGACACTTGGTTCAGATTGGATCCAATTCCCAGAAGGAAGAGGCAGCTTCCTGCTACTGACCTAGAATTGTGACATTGTAATGTGGTACCATTTGATTTTCTGAGTTTGATTAGATATATTGTTATCACTTCATGTTTGACCTTCATTATCACAGTGTGGTTTCATATATTTCATATGACTGAACTAAATCTTCTTCATAACAAACCATAATGTTAGAACCCAGTTTTTAATTCAATATTTGATGTTGATTTTATAACTTAGTTGAAGCTAACCCACCTCTCTTAAAAAATAGACAGATCTTTATTTTATATTTGTCTCTATTTAACAACTCAAAGTATGCATTACAAGGGACTCTGCATTCTGACATATGAAGAAACAACTTAATATTTCTTATAAATGATCTGATCTTTGACGAGCTTCTTTACCACCATGTGTGTCTTTAACAATTACTGACTTCCTGCCTGTGATGGCCCTATCCACAGAACTTTAAGCTGATAGCAGTGATTTTATTTTGTGCTCTTTAAACTGCATATATTTCAAATCCTTCTGTTGGGCCATTTTTTCATTATAAAATCTGGCTAGAAGCAGCAAGCAACAATCAACACACAGACTCAATGATGCTGCCCTTGTGATTTTTCCTCTGCCAAATTTATTAGTTCATTACTTTTAAATTCAACCTCACTCAAATCTTTAGGACAAGGGAAGACTGCAGAGAAGCTCTTTTCTAGAATATGACATGAATGGGCTCTATTCCAATGCCCAGTAGAGTCCTCACTTTCCTCTGCAACCTGTGAGTTCCCTCCACATTTCTATTGGCAGTGGCTTTCTGGTCATCCAGACTCTCACCAGGATGACCCCTTAAGCTCTGCTAACAGCATTCAAGGGCTTCTCTTGCCTGAATCTCCAAATGCTTCCTAAACTCCTCCTGAAAATAAGTTTCAGTGGCCTAAGCATCACATGGTCAGGTTTCTACATAGTAATGACCGCAGTCTTGGCACCAATTTCCTGTGTTAGCTTGTTCATTCATCACTATGGTGGACAAGCTGACAGAGACAAACCTATGGGAAGAATGACGATTGGGGGATCATAGTTAGATGATTTTAGACTATAGAGATGGAAATTGTGGTGGCAGGGCAGGTGACATTTCCTGTGGCAAAATCCCTCACATCTTGGTGATCAGGAAGCAGAGGACTTACCTAAACTGTGGGTCTACGTAATTTGATCTGCAAAGGCCTCCCCCCAGTGATAGCTTCTGTAAAGGTGAAAACTCACCTCCCAAAGTTCCACAACCTCCCAGGATAGCACCACCAGCTGAGGACAAAATGCTCAAATACAGATTTTGGGGGGACATTTTAAATTCAAACCATGACACCCTTCATTGAACTTCTGTGTGAGTGTGTAGTGATTTCTCTTGTCTTCACAAATGAATTCAAACTGCCCCTAGTTATTCTTCCATCTATCACCTCCATTTCTGTCCTGTTTTTTTTTCTTACATAAAAACTCTTCAAAAACATCTAGCTCTATGCATTGACTCCAATTCTTCTTTTGGTTTTGAACTGAATCAAATATAATCAGCATTCGTACCCAGAACGCTTACAAAAGAGTATTGTGGGAGTCACTAATAACTAAATCCAGTGTTTTTTCTCAGTCCTCATCCTATCTGACCTATCTACAGGATTTAAAATAATTGATTGTTCCTTCAACTTTGGAACATATTCTTTCTTGGCTTCCAAGATTTTAAAACTTTGTTTACCTTAGATCTAAATGGCTGCTCCTTTTGAGTCTCTTTTGCTGGTTCTTCTTAATATCTCCTATGTCTCTAGCCACCAAAGCTAAGATGTTTGATCTCTTATCCATCTACATGTAGTTATTTTATGATGTTATCCTATCACATGGCTTAAAATACCATTGACTCCAGCAGCTATCAAATTTATATCTTGGGTCAAGATTTTCATTTCCTCTATAATCATACAAATCATTAGATGTCTTATAGATATTACAAATTAACCTGTTTGAACATGAGTTCCTTCTGTTAACCCCATCTCAAAATTAATGTCATTCTCTTATTTGCATCTTTAAAATAACAGATTTTGTCTTTACATCATCTTTTCCCTTTCAGTAAGCATCCAGTCTGGCAGGATATCATGCTAGGTCACCCTTAAAAACTACCCATTAAATCCAGAAAATTTCAACCATTTCTACAGTCACCATCCTGGTCCCTACCACATGTCAATTCTGACTTTTGCAACAGCCTCCTAACTGGTTCCTTTATTCATATCCTTGAATGCTTTACCCTATTTTCAGTAAAGCTGCCATTTTGTTAAAACTATTCTGTATGGCACTGAGGTAGTGAATACATGACCCTATACTTTTAACACTCTACCTTTTGCTGGTGGCAGGACTCAAAATGAGAAGTAACATCATGGCTACAATATGAGGCTCAAATATAAAAAGATCATTTTCATGGCACAGTGTTGGGTAGTATGTCATTCTGTTGTACCTAGGGTCTCTATTACAAGTTGGACCGAACTTGACGGCACCTAACAGATACATCTTTGATAATATCCACATACAATGTATCTCATTGTATGTGGATATTAAATTTAAAATTTAAAATTTAAAACTAAACAATGCCAACATGGATTATGTCATTGTTCTATTCAAGGCCCACTGAAGTTTGAGCCAAAATCCTGTTCTGATCTACAAGGCCCTTCTGCTTCAGTAATCCTGAGCCCCTCATGTCCTCAAGCATAGAAGGTATACTATAGCTTTGGGATCTTTACACCATTGTCTAAGAAGGCACACCCTAATATTGCCAATGTAAAAAAAATTATATTTACTTATCAGTTGTTCTAATATGTATCCAGTTTCTGTAAATGGACGAGGGGGATTTAAGAAGGAATATTACCTCTTTGGTGGGAACAGGTGTAGGCATAAATTAAACAAAACAAAATTTATTAATTATATTATTTATTTTTTGTTAATATAACTACTATTAGTAACCAATAAATTAGCACTTAATAACTAGTTAAAAATAACATAGACTAATTTTACTTTTGGCTAATGAATCTTTCTAATACTGAGAGAGGAGTATTAAAATATTTCCTGATAGTTGTTGTTGTTGTTAGGTGCCATTGAGTCGTGTCCGACTCATAGTGACCCTCATAGGATTTTCAATGGCTGACTGTTTCGGGATTGCCTTGGGAGTGGGTTGCCACGTCCTTCTCCCATTTTTGCGGTGCTGGGAATTGAACTCGGGACCTCAGAGACTAGTGCAGTGCTCTACCAACAGCTAAATCCCAGCCCTTCCTGATGGTAGAAGCCTTCTATCTAATATGACTAAGACCAAAGCAAAAGAATAGATTTAAAACAAAGTTTATAAAGGCAGAGGACAAAGAAAAATAATATGTACATGCTGAAAACCTTTTATTTTGGCTTATTCATACGGGTATCTATTTATTTGCTAATCTTGATATAGGCAAAAGTTTTTCTCAAACTATGGGCCCTAAATTGGGATTCTGTTATTTGTCTGGATGCAACCACATCCTTTATGTAAGAATTATTTTATTTGAGTATAGATTTTTAAAGGAAAATAAGAATTTAGAGACATTTTTGTAAGTGATCCGAGTGTGGAATGTATCTATGTTCTTGTAGTTAATATCTCATCTCCCAATATCTTACTTTTATCTCACTCATACCTAACTTGATGGGACTTGTTTTTAGTGAGTCACTTTGAGGCTTTAAAAGGTGTTCTGTAAGAAATTAAAAAGCTTCTGTACAGGAAAGGAAATAATTAACAGAGTCAAGGAAATCTCCACTGAATGGGAGAAAGTCTTCACACCCTCTACATCAGACAGAGGTCTAATTACCAGAATTTGTAAAGAACTCAAGAAAAAAAATACCCAAGAAAACAAATGACACAAAACACGAATGGGCCAAAGAATTGAACAGTTTTCAAATGAAGAGGCCTGTAAAGCCATAAAACATAGGAAGAAATGCTCAATATCCCTAGCCATTAGGGAAATGCAAATTAAAACAACTCAGATTCCAACTTACTCCAGTAAGAACGGCCAAGGTCAATAAAACAAATAACCATAAATGCTGGCGAGGTTGAGGAGAAAAGGGAACACTCTTACAATGCCTGCGGAGCTGTAAATTAGTCCAACCGCTTTGGAAATCAATATGGAGGTATCTTAAAAAACTAAAAATAAGTCTACCCTATGACCCAGCTATAACACTATTGGGAATTTACCCAAAGGGAGATGTGTCATCATACTACAGAGACACCTGCATCACCATATTCAATGGAGCACTTTTCACAATAGTAAGGATATGGAATCAATCAAAGTGCCTGTCAACATAAGAATGGATAAAAAAGTATGGTACATATACACAATGGAATACTACTCAGCAATCAAAAAATGAAATAATGCTCCTTGCAACAAAATGGATGGAATTTGAGAAAATTATTTTAAGTGAATGAACACAAGCCCAGAAAGAGAAATACCACATGTTCTCACTCATATGTGGGAGCTGAATCAAAAATTAAAAGAAGAAAAAAATCCTATGCAGAGGCCAGAACATAATAAAAAGCTGAAGTTGACTTAGCAGAGAAGGGACAATTTGGGGAGTGCAAAAGAAGGAGGGAGGGATCTAGTAAAAGGAGGAAATCCTGGGAGAGGAGAGAGGGGAGAGGAGGAATAAGCAGGAGTGAGGAATGGGGGAGGGGGTGACCTCAGGGTGAACAGCCCAACTTTAATAGTTCTAGAAATAATTATAATAGCACCAATAATACCAAAGAACAGTAATAATATGGATGGGCTAGAAACTTCAGGTAATAGCACTGACAAAGTAAAAGAGTTCACTACAGAAAAAGTTTTGATCTTAAGTATAATTGGGATCCAAGGATATACAGAAAAATATTACCACAAAAAGACATGCAAATGGAAGAGAGGTCTTTGGTGGGGGTGGAGTGGGGGAGGAAGTGCACAAGAGGGTAAGGGGGAACTTATCTGTGCAATGTACAATAAAATGCATATATGGAAATGTCACAACGAAATCCATGTCAGAATGAAACATATTAAGTTGTACATTAAAAATTTCCAATTAAAAAAGTGTTTAGTTTTAATTAATTATAATTTTTTTGCACATATACTTTGTTTAGTGCATGATATTGTATATACTAGATCAAGCCCAATATCAAGCACAGTAGGTGTAAGAATGTTTGATATAAAACATAACTGATTCTTGGGGAGCATAAAACTCAATTGATGGGAATTGAAGGGTGTGGATACATAGTGTGGGAGATGCATTAGTGGTTAGCACTCAAATGACTTTGAGTGTGTCATATTTTACAGAGGGATAGACATTGTCATTTAATCTACAAAGTCAGTTTGGTGAGCTCTTACTGCATTATTATGTTTCTATTAATGCCACCTTTTATTTCCAACCCTTTCTTTGCTTCATGTGTTATACTATTTTTGATACATAAGAGTTGATGACAGTTATAGCCTTTGAACATCATCCTTTTAACTATAAAAGGAGTATATTTTGTTTCTTTGAAGCTTTTACCTTAAAATTGAATTATTCTTTTACTGGTGTTGCAACCTCTTTTTTTCTACTCTTTATCTTTTTGCTTTGTTTTCTATTATGGCCTAAGTTCCTTTGATGTTTTACCTTAATGTAACTTAGAAGGCCTCCAAATTGCTAGATATTGATCCCAAGACTTTAAAAAACTCTCCAGACTCTGTATTACTCAAGGTACAAGCTTCCATAATTATTGACTTATTTGTAAGATGAAACTTGACAAACTTTCAGTTTCTTCAATATCTCATATTTAATTTATATTTTGTACATGGATTATCCACAATCACTATACACACACACACACACATGTATGTATGTGCATATACACACACATATATATGTATATATAAAACAAAATTATATTAATATATGTATATGGAAATGCTCAGTACCAGATTGGTCATTTATGGACTACGCAAGTCATGTCTGTAGCCATACCACTTGGCATCTGACCCCATCAGATCTTGGAAGCTAAGCAGGATTGGGCCTGGTTAGTACTTGGATGAGAGAAAGCCTGGGCACACCAGGTGCTGTAGCCTTGGGAGAATGACCCGGAAACCTACTCCCCCAAAATAATGAGCTATTGAAAACCGTATGAAGAGCAGAGAAGCACTAACAATAGTGTTCTTCTTGTTGTAGGTAGGGTTGCTATGGGTTGGACACCAACTCAATGGCACCTAACAACAAGTCATGTCTTAGTTTAATAGTGTGTATGTTCAAATAGTTTCTTTCCCTTTGAAATGATATATGAATTATATACTTTCTGCAACATTTTTCAAATGCAAACTTGTCATCCATTACCAGTTTTCCAGAATGGTGACTTATGAGTCAGAACCATTTCCTTTCAATATTTCTGAATATTGGGAGAGGTTATGTAGCATTTAATACAGTCAAGGAACAAAAATAATGTGATTGGGTTGTTTTTCTCTTCCTTTGTAGGTGAAATATCTATTTTTTTCTGGATGCTTGCAAGAATATTTCCTTGTCCTCAAAAATGGAATAGTTTCACCACATAGAATTGAGATGAGAGTTTTCATTAGCTAATTTCATCTGTTTTTTTTCCTTTAATTTTCTGTGTTTTTTTCTTAGTATAGTCAAATGCTTGTCAATTTAGCTTATTCTTTCAAAAAACTAAGTTTTATCTTTTCTATTTTATTTTCTCCCTTTCATTTGTTTCTTCTCTGATACTTATTATTTCTTTCCTGTTGATAACTTTGGACTTACTTTGTTCTTTTCCTAATTCCACAAGGTGTGAAGTTAGGTTGTTTGAGATCCTTTTTCTTTTCTTTTCTTTTTTCTGGGTATTGGTATTTAATGCTATAGAATTCCTTCTTAGATCTTTTTTTGCTGCATCACATACATTTTGGTATGCTGTGTTTCCATTTTTGTCTCTCACTAATTCTCAATTTCCCTTTTGAAGTGAACAGTTTTTGGATTTGACCAGAAAAATATTCTTTTGATACACTTTTGGATACTATTTGCACTCTGTTTTCTTCTGCAATACATTCAAGCATTGCATTCCTATTTTTTATTCTCAATGTCTCTTACTTTTCATTACACAGTATTGCAGGTGATTCTTAAAGCCACTTAGCTGAAGCAGTGATTTGATTTTTGATTCTTTTGATTCTGTATTTCTTTTTCAATAGCTTCTAAGTGTATGTAATTTCTAATATCATTTTATATTTTTCAGAGATTTAAAAATATTTTTAGGTTAACCTCATCATTTTCCTTTTCACATAGTATATTTGCTGATCATTTTGTCTTTTTTATTTAGTTTTCTTGAGAGAACAAATCTAAAAGTCTCCATAATACAAATCAGTCCTACAAAAACTCATGAAAAAAATCTGCAACATCAAAATGAAGCTAAATGTAACATAAAATGTTACGGTCCTGCAGGTTGGGGCAATCAATGTGCATGCTAGTCCATTTCCCTTCTAGGTACTTTTATTGTCTAGTTCTTCCTCTGACATCTCCACCCTGAAAATAATTGCTGAACAATTCTCTTTAAACAGATATTTTGGTACCTGAAACTCATATTTGGTTATAAAGACTGTGTAGTAAAAATTTGTTTTGTTGCTTCTTGTGAATTTACTTTGTTCTTTCTAGATTCCTAGATAAGACACAGCTACACCTATTAGGTATGGAAACAATAGGTACTCAGGAAGAGAATTGATAAGATTGGATTTTTTAGAAAAGCATGACAGAATGGTTGAACCCAGGGCCTCACAAATACTAGGCAAATACTCTACCAATGCACTGAACCCCCTAGGCCCTTTTTTGTTTTTTGTTTTGAGACAAGATCTCACTAAGTTGCACAGGATGCCGCTTGCTTCTAATTCACAATTCTGCTTCAGCTTCTTGATTTTTTTAGGATTATACATATGAGCTATGCCACCTGGATCTTTTTAAAGTTTTTATACTATATCATTAATTTTGAATTTTTTTCACTTCATGGCTGTTTGTCAGTAGCGCATCATTGTGACAGAGAAACTGACCAGGACAAAGTTATAGGAGAAAAGATTTGTTGGGGCTCCATAGTTAGAGGATCACAGTCCATAATGGCAGTGGGACAGGTGTAGTGGTGGCAGGAGGCATAGCCTGTGGCAGGGAACCTCAGACGTTGGATCAGGAGCACAGAGCAGAGACAGTACAACTAGAACTGTGGGTCTTGGTAAAATCCTCCAAAGGCCCTCCTCCAGGGAGTTGCTTCTGCAGAGGTAGCACCCACTTCCCAAAGTTCCATAGCCTCCATAGACAACTCTACCACACCAGACCAAATGTTCTAACACATGTCCTTTGAGCGACATTTTAGATTCAAACTATGACACTTTGCCCCTGGCCCTCAAAGGTCATGTCTATCTCATAATGCAAAATGCGTTCAGTCCAACTTTAGGAATCCCCAAAATCTTAAAATTTTCAACCATAATCAAAAGCCCAAGTCCAAAGTCTCCACTAAGACTCATGGCAAACATAACTGTTGTTGCAGTTAGGTGCCGTCAAGTCAGGTCTGACTCATAGTGACATTTTGTACAACAGAACAAAACACTCACTGACACTGTGTCATGCCTGACACTATGCCAGTGCTTCTCTGCCATTTGTAGGGCTTTCTATGGCTGATGGTTTCAGGTTTGGTTCAGGAGTGGGCTGCCATGTCCCTTTTCCATTTTTGTGGTGCTGGGTATTGAAACCAGGTCCTCAGATTATGAGAGCACTACTGTACAAACCAAGCTAAACCCCAGCCCAAATAAAGCTGTGAGCTTCTGCAAAACAAAAACTGGGTTACATACTATAACAACAATGGCACAGACCAAGCATTCCCATTCCAAAAAGGGGGAATGGGGACATAGAAATGAAAGACCAGTCCAAAACAAGATTTATAACCTGCTGTATAAACAAATCCTGTGACTCTGTGTTTGACATCTGGTACATGCAACATCTTCTGGAATCTGGCATCTGACATCATCTGGGCTTGAACAGGATTGGGTAACTCTGCTTCCATGGCCCTGACATTTGCAGCACACATGGCCCCTCTGGGATGGCTCTACTCATTGCTGGTAGCTTTCTGTGTTGTTAAGTGCCATTGAATCAGGCTGACTCATAGTGACCTTACATATAACAGAATGAATCATCACCCATCACTATGCCATGCATCTTTTTTATGCTTAAGCTCATTGTTGTAGACATTGTGTCAGTCCATTGAATAGAGGGTCTTCCTTTGTTTTGTTGACTTGCCACTCTCCCAAACATGAGGTCCTTTTCCAGGGATTGGTCCCTCCTGATAACATGTCAAAAATATATCAGACACAGGCTAGCCATCCTAACTATCAAGGAGCACTCTGGTGTACTTCTTCTAGAGTGGATCTTTTGGTTCTTTTGGAAGTCCATGGCATATTCAATATTCAACTCTAGCATCATAATTCAAAAGCATTAATTGTCTCTTGTCTCCCTTATTTAATGTCCAGCTTTGACAAGCATATGATGTGACTGAAAATAGCATGGTATGAATCAGGCTCACCTTCATCTTCAATGTGACATCTTTACTTTTCAACACTTTAAAGAGGTCTTTTGCAACAGCTTTTCCCAATGCAATGCATCTTTTGATTTCTTGAGTACTGCTTCCATGGGTGTTGATTGTTAAACCAAGTAAAACAAAATCTTGGACAACCTCAGTCTTTTCTCTATTTATCATGAAATTACTGACTGACCCAATTGCAAAGACTTTGGTTTTCTTGATGTTGAGGCATAATCCATATTAAAGGCTGTGTGCTTTGATCTTCATCAATAAATGTTTCCTCTTCACTTTTGGCAAGCAAAGTTGTGTTACGTGCATAACACAGATTGTTAATGAGTCTTCCTCCTGTCTTTGTTCCATGTTCTACTTCATAAAGTCCAGCTTCTTGTATTATTTATTTAGCATAGATTGAAGAGATATGGTGAAAGGATACAACCCTGATGCACACCTTTCCTGACTTTAAACCAAGTAGTGTTTTCTTGTTCTCTTTGAATGACTGCCTCCTGGTTTGTGTACAGATTCCTCATGAGGAATTATTTGCTCTGCTATTCTCATTCTTCACAATGTTATCCATAATTTGTTGTTAACCACACAGTCAAGTGATATTGCAAAGCCAATAAAACATAGAAAGACATCTTTCTGGTATTTTCTCCTTTCGACCAAAATCCATCTGACATATCTAGTGTTGTCCCTGGTTCCATGCCCTCTTGTAAGTCTGGCTTGACTGTCTAGCAGTTTCTTGTCAATATAAACTCTCCTTGGCAGACATTTTATGTTGCTGGCTTATCGAATAACCTGGGGTATTCATTGCTGCTTAGACTCCACTCTCAAAGTTTCATGCATAAGCCCTTCAGGGGCTCTCAGCAGGGCACCTGGCCATGGTAAAGAGCCCCTGGTCTTGCAGAGTATTTTCTGGGACCTAGATAGCAGTTTTCATAACTCCTTAATTCTTGCATTTTTTATGCTTACAAAACCAGCATGATGTGGTTGATGTTAAGGTCTGTTACCAGCTTGAGAGATACTTTTGCCCTTTTGAACCACAAGTGAATCAGGAGTAGAGAGTCCAGAGAGCATAACTGGAATCACCAGTCTGGGTATAAACCTCCAAAGGCCTACTCCCAGAGAGCTGCATTGCAATGATAGAGCCTGCCTCCAAAAGTTCCATAGCCTCCACAAACAGTGCCACCACCTGAAGTCCAGATGTCCAAACACATTTCCTTTAGGGGACATTTTATATTCAAACCATGACAATGGTATTTGTATTTTTTGTATTCTTCCTTGCGTATCTGGAGGGTTGTGAATACCTAACCAATATTGAAATTATTTTGTTGAAAGGAAACACCATAAAAATGAAATTAATATCTGTATGACATTTGGGGGTTTCAGCTGAGGCTGTTGTTTTCTAAATATGAGCAAAATATTTTCTTCTCTTTTTGAATTACGTGTGGGAAAAAAGTTTATTTATTTTTTTAAAAAGTGCACTGACTAAAATTTTCTGTGTTTATGCCTAAGACAGTTGGAGTCATATATTTCAAATGTGCTTCAGGAAGGAAAATTAACCTAGAGTTAAAAAGAAATGGCCTGCAGCGGTAGCCCTGTGGCATCAGATCCCATCAGATCTCAGAAGCTAAGCAGGGTCGGGCCTGGTTAGTACCTGGATGGGAGACCGCCTGGGAACACCAGAGCTGTAGGTTTGGGAGAAGGACCTGGCAACCCCCTCCCAAAAATCAATCTGCCATTGCAAACCCTACGAACAGCAGAGAAGCACTGACAATAGTGTTTCCCCTGTTGTACAGAGGGTCGCTATGAGTCGGATACCGACTCGACGGCACCTAACAACAACAACAAAGAGAAGTGATGCGTAGTCTTATAAATGATTGCATAATAATGTTTGTGTGAGCAAAGAAGTACATCTTAGTTTAGCAACAATCTCAGTAACCTAGTTTATGTTGATCACATTGAAGGAACACCTAATTTTAACTTGGATCAGAACAAACTATATAGGAAATCAGAAAAGGTACCTAGTTTTGCTAGTAAGAAATGTATGTACACTAGACCAGTTATAATCTTTTTCTTCCCCAAATTTCTATGTAGAATACTAGCTTTTCAACAATTAGTACTCTTAGTTAAACTCTTTGACTTAAAATTTCTACTGATACTATTGCATTTCCATGGAATTGGAGACTTCATTTGATTCTAATGGATGCTGTATTTACAGTCTTTGGATGAAGCTAAAGGAATCTGAGAGTACTACACAAAATCCTTGCTTATATAGTTTATATTCTTTTACTCTGGTTAGAGAGTCAGATATTACTTTTTTTCTTCCTTCCTATACTTTCTCTTGGGCTGGGATTTAACTCAGTTGGTGGAGTGTCACTCTGCAGTCTTTGAGGCCCCACATTCAATTCCCAGCACTGCAGAAATGGGGGAAGGACATGGCACTCCACTCCTAAGGCAATCCCAAATCAATCAGCCATTGAAAACCCCATAAGTGTTGTTATGAGTCTGACATGACTCCATGCACCTAACAACAACTTACTCTTTCTTATTTTTGAATCTTATTTTTTATATGGTTGAATACAAATAACCAAATATATCACAGACAAGAGTATAAATTAACTAAAGCAAAATTTGTGGAAGTGAACTTTGCAAAATAATTACTGAATATTGGCTATGATTTTCTTTTATTTTGAAGTATACCTTTAGTTTTTGTTTCTTCTGTAAAGCATCCATATGGATATGTTGGTAAAAACTATGCTACTGATTTTCTATTCTTATATTCGCAAGTATCTTAAAAAATTAGAATAAGGTTAAGAAATTCAAAGGAGACCTACTGTTTTTCATTAATTAATATTACTGCCTCTGATTTTAGAAATTTCAGATAATAGAGTCTGTTGTGACAGAAATAAATCTAAACCTCTATTCATTGTAGTTATATGGTCATAATAAAAATTGAAAAATGCGTACTATAACTTTTGTATAAAATACCTGTAGAAATATTGAAATTAATATGTTCACCAGATACTTGTAGTTCCGTATTCTATTGTAGCATATAATATTTTAAATAGATTATCTCAATAATAGAGTAATTAAAAATTATATGGTTTGTACTTCTGCTGAAATCTTTTTAATGAAAGATTCCTTTATACCTATGTACTATTCTTCCTTGCCTAGTACCCTTTCTCATTCTTGCAGTAGTGATCTTAATGAAATAAACTCTCTCTCTCTCTCTCTCTCTCTCTCTCTCTCTCTCTCTCTCTGTGTACTAGAGGACTGAACTCAAGGCCTTGCATATACTTTGCAAGTGTTCTACTATTGAGCTGCATGCTCCCCCACCCCCTAGACCCTTTTTTATATTTTACCTTAAGACAGGGTCTGGCTATATTAAACAGGTTGCCTCTGGCTTCAAATTTGAGATCTTCCTGTCTCGACCTTTAGCGTCATTGGGATTACTAATATTTGCCCTCCCAAGGCTGAAACAAACTCATTATGATTCAAAAGGATGGCATTGACTTCCAGCAACCACAGTTTGGGTATATGACTCAGGTCTTGGCAACAAAAGCATTATATTTTGCTTTCCTTCCCAACTATAGAGATTCATTCAAAGATGGACATGTGACCAAAACAGAAAATTCTTCATATTATAGAAAAACGGTTGATATTAAATTAACTTTTATTCTATGATTCCTTAAAAAGAGCAGAAAATATGTGAAATTTGTCGCATTTTTTTTCTAGTGGTAGCAAAATTATTTTTCACCATGATTAAATTTAGGCCCAACAAAATTCTTTGTGAGTTTTCTGACTCACTAAGTATTCTACTTTTAAAGTATCATTTCATGTCATGTTAGGGGGCCTTTTAGGTATAATAGTTTGGACAGAAGCTAAAAAGAATGTTTAATTCTCATCAATATTAGATTTCCCAATCCTTTGAATTAAAGAATCTTCTTACAGACCTAAATTCTGGTTTAGATACACCTACTAAGTTAAAAGTTAGACCTTTGCCATATTTCATGCATTAATGCAAATAAATACTGCCTCTGTTACTAGTCTGGTCGTGGTGTTGTTAAGTGCTGTGGAATTGTGTCCAATTCATAGTCTACCATACTCTTATTTGATCTGTTATGAAGAATTTTGTCAAGCATGTTGAGAGAAGTGTATTGTGGCAAAGATTTTAAATGATGAATACTTTGTCTATAAACTTTCTGCAATTATATTCAAATGTTCTTTATTTCCTACATACCTTTTGACTTCAGAACATTTTAATAAACAAAAAGAAAAATAATTTTTAATTGAGAAAATTCAATTTAGTTAATTTTATAGCCTGTTGTTTTCATGGCTTCTGCTGGAGTATTTAAAATGTATTTAGTAAAGCTTATAAAGTCATACTCCACATATTTTTTATAAAATAATTATGTTATGTCTATGGATAGGGAGCAGTGTAGTTTGCAAACATTAATCCATGTACTTCATGTCATGAATAATACCCTTATGTTCTTTGCTGTATTTTATCTGATACTGCATGTATGCAGCATGTTTACTCTTTTGCATGAATATTGTAGCTGTTATGATGTATTATGTATAGACAGTTCCATTTATTCTTTTATAGTCTTTGATAAAATCATTCTGCAATATGGTTGAAAAGTGATAGACAGTCTCAGGGATATTGGGTTATTATTAAAAGACAAGCCTGATTCTAACTTGCTGGGATAGGGTATACAATTAAAAACAGTGATTTACATACTATACATCAAAATATTTGAAAGTAATAAATTGAGGTAACAAAAATAATTTAAAAATATATGTTATCCTCCTACCTTGATGAATATGATTCTATAATGAACGAGAAGACCAGGTTAAAATTTGAAGTTCTTTGGATACTTATATATTCACAAGGCAAGCCAGACATATGACTCATAGATCTTTCTCCTTTCTCTCAATTCTATCCTGGATCATAAGGTACTTGGTGTCTTATGGGTAGATGTGTGCACATTCCAATCCTCATATGCAAGCACATTCATAGATGCCTCCTTGCTAATTTTAGAGTCTCTACTTTCTAGAGTCTTGGCCCTGTAGAATTTTTACCTGTGTGGGGGGCATACCTGGAAAATACCAAGAGCAGATGGTTAAAACACTGCCTTAGGCCTCTTTTCTAGGTGATACTGCTGAGGGTACAACATGGAAATTTAGTTTACATTTGCTTTAATTGATAGTTTCTTGCTTTCAAGGTTGTATTTCTGCAGTTTCTGCACTCCAAAGTAAAATATTGTTTTCTACAATCACCCTACTGTGCAATAGTACACCAGAACTTCTTACTCCTAATTGTAATTTATCACTCATTGTTTATTATCTCCACGTTCATCCCCTTTGCCTTCTCTCCCCAGCTTCTGGTAATTACTATTTTACTCTTAACTTTCATGAGACATTTTTTTTTTACATTCCACATAGGTCTGAGGCCATCCAGTACTTGCCTTTTTGTGGTTGGTTTACTTAACACAAAGATCTTCAGTTCCATCTATGTGGCCCTAAATAACAGGATTTCACTTAAAAATACTTAATAACACTCCTTTGTGTATATGTATCACATTTTCTCTATCCACTCATCAGTTGTTAGATATTTAGATTATTTCCATTTTTTTTTGTCTAACATGAATAATATTGCACTAAACATAAGAGTACACATGTCACTTCAACATATAGATTTCATTTCCTTTGGATATATGCTTAGTAGTGGGATTTCAGATCATATGGTACCTTTATGCTTAATTTTTGTGTAACCTCCACACTGTTTCCCATAATAGTTGTACTAATTTATATTCTCACCAGCAATGTACAAGGATTCTCTTTTCTCCATGTCTTCATCAGTGCTTATTATCTTTTGTCTTTTTATAATAGCCATTCTTACTGAGGTGGTGATATCTTATAGTTTTAATTTGCATTTTCCTGGTGATTAGTAATATTGAGTATTGAGTAATATTGAGTATTAGTAATATTGAGCATTAGTAATATTGAGCATTGAGCATTGAGCATTAATATACCTATTAGCCACTCATATGTGTTCTTTTGTGATGTGTCTACTTAGGTCTATTACCCATTTCAAAATCAAAGTATTTATTGCTATTGAGTTCCTTATATTGAGTTCCTTATATATTCTGTATATTAACCCTTTGCTAGATATATTATTTGCCTATGTTTTGTCCCGTTCTGTACTATGTCTCTTCACTATCTTGATTGTTTCCTTTGCTAAACAAAATTTTTTAGTTTGATATAATATTGCTTGGCTATTTTTATTTTTGTTTTCTATGCTTTAGGGATCTTGTCCAAGAAAAGCTCTTGCATTCCAATGTCCTGAAGTGTCTCTCCAATTTTTATTATTTGGTTATAGTTTCAAGTATACAGTTAACAGTTTAATCCATTTTGAGTTAATATTTGTAAGTGGTAAGAGATAGGGTCGTATTTCATTCTGCATAATATCCAATTTTCCAGCACTGTTTATTGAAAAGATTGTTCTTTCTCCAATGTATCTTCCTAGCACTTTTGTAAAAAATCATGTGGCTATAGATGTGTGGATTTACTTCTAAGTTCTTTTGTGTTTCATTGGTTCATGTGTCTGTTATTATGGCAATACCATGTTATTTTGATGGCTGTATCTTCATAGTTTAGTAATGCCTTCTGATTTTTTTCTCAAGATGGTTTTTCTTATTCAGGTTTATTTATTTATTTATTTTGTGAGCATGTGTGTAGTTCCATATATATTTTATGATTATTTTCTAATTCTGTCAAGAAAGTAACAGAAAATTGATAGGGATTGTATTGAACCTATAGATTGCTTTCAGTAGTATGGACATTTTAACAATATTGATTCTTCCAATTCATGAACATAGGATGTCTTTCTACTTTCTTGTGTGTCCTCTTCAATTTATTTTACCAATGTTTTATAGTTTTTATTGTAAAACTAATTCCCCTCTTTGGTTAAATTTGTTCCTAGTCATTTTATCTTTTGTAGCCATTGTATATGTGATTGTTTTTTCTTGAGTTCCACTACTGGCATATAGTTGTTGTTGTTAGGTGCTGTTGAGTCGGTATCCTAATCATAGTGACCCTCATAGGGTTTTCAATGGCTGACTGTTTTTTGGGATTGCTTTGGGAGTGGATTGCCAGGACCTTCTCCCATTTTTTGCAGTGCTGGGAATTGAACTCGGGACCTCAGAGACTGCAGCGCAGCACTCTACCAACTGAGCTAAATCCCAACCCATACTGGCATATAGTAGTGCTATTGATTTTTTTTTTTTTTTTTTTTTTTTTTACTTTTTGAGAAAGGGTCTCACTAAGTTATGCAGTCTGCTTCTGGTCTCGAACTTGCAATCCTCCCGTCTCCCGAACCTCTGGGATTACAGGCATGTGCCACTGCTCCCGGCCAGTGCTATCGATTTTTGTAAGTTGACTTTATATCCTGTAACTTCACTGAATTCATTTATTAGTTCTAATGGTTTATGTGGAGTCTTTGAATTTTCTGTATATAAGATCAACTCATTTGCAAATAGTGACAATTTGACTTCTTCAAGTTGGATGAGCTCTGTTTCTTTCTCTTGCCTAACTACTCTGGCTAGGAATTTCTGTACTATATCAAATAAAAGTAGTGATATTGGGCATCCTTGTTTTGTTCCATATCTTAGAAAATGTTCAGCTTTTGCTCACTCAGTGTAATGTTGGATGTTGGTTTATTGTACATGACATCATTGTGTTGAGATACATTCCTTCTATATCTATTTTTTCAGTATTTTATCTTGAAAGGATACCGAATTTTTATCAAATGTCTGTTCTGCATCTGTTGACATGATCATAGAGTTTTGTACTTTATTCTGTTGATGTGATGTGTCAAGTTTGTTGTTTTGCATATTTTAAACCATTCTTGCATCCCTGGAAGGAATCCCACTTGATTATGATGAATAATATTTGTATTATACCATTGGATTTGGTTTGTGGGTATTTTCTTGAGGGCTTTGCAATCTATATTCCTCAAAGGTATTGGCTTGTAGTTTTGTATTTTTTAAAATGTCTTTGTCTAGTTTTGGTATCAGGGTTATGCTTGCTTTGTAGAATGAACCAGGGAGAAATCCCTCCTCTTCAAGTTTTTTGAATAACAATAAGAATTACTATCAGTTCTTCTTTAAATGTTTAGCAGAATTCAGCAGTGAAGCATATGTACCTGGACTTTTCTTTGATGGGAGACTTTTATTAATGATTCAATCTTGTTACTTATTATTAGTATGTTCTAGTTTCCTATTTCTTCATAATTCCATTTTGATAATGTAAATGTGTCTAGTAATTTGTTCAGTTCTTATAGGTTATCAAATTTATTGTCATATAATTCAAAATAATTTTTATTATTTTACATTGGTGGTGTCAATTATAATATCTCTCCTTTTATCTCTTTTTTGAGTCTTCTTTCTCTTTTTCTTAATTATCTAGCTAAAGATTTGTCTATTTAGAACACATTTTTGAAGAACCAACTGTTTTATTGATATGTTTCATTGATATTTTATGTTACTTTTTAGTCTCTATTTTATTGCTTCTGTGATCTCTATTATTTTGTTCCTCCTACCACTTTTGAATTTGGCTTAATTTTGGTTTTTAGGTTCCTTGAGATATGGCAATAGGTTGAATATAGGAGATCTTTCTGATTTTTTTGATGGAAGCATTTATTTCTATAAACCTTTTAATGCTTGCCATTAATCCTGCTTTTTTCTGTACCGAATAGGTTGTGGTATGTTGTGTCTCCATTTTCATATGTCTTAAGAAATTTAGGAAATGTCATTGTTGCGCTCTCCCTTGATCCTTTGGTTTTTCAAGAGTATGTTGCTTGCTTCCATGTATTTGTGTAAGTTTCCAATGTTTTTCTCGTTATTGGTTTCTAGTTTTATTGTACTGTGGTTGGAAATGATAGTTGGTATAATTTCAGTGTTTAGAAATGTAATGAGGCTTGTTTTGTGGCCTGTCCTATGATCTGTCCTGGAGAATGTTCAGTGTTTTGTTGAGAAGAATGTGTATTTTGTTGGATGGAGTGTTCCAAAGATGTTTATTAGGCCCATATGGTCTAGAGTGTAATTTGTTTGTTGATTTTTTACCTGGATTATCAGGGCATTAAAATTCCCTACTTTTGTTTTGAAATGTGTCTCCCTCTTTAAGTCTGTAATAATAGCTTCATATATTTGAGTGTATCAATATTGGGTGCATGTATAAGTAAAATTGTTATTACCTTTTGCTTAATTAATCCCTTAATTATGATATAATGACTTTCCTTATCTTTTTAACTGCTTTTAATTTAAATCTATTTTAACTGGTATAAGTATGGGTAGTCCTTCTTTATTTTGGATTCAATTTGCATGAAGTATCTTATACTCTCTCTTCATTTTCAGTCTACATGTTCCCTTATATATGAAACTAGTTTTCCCTGAGCAATTCTATGTCTTTTAATTGGAGAATTTAATTAATTTACATTTAAGGAAATTGTGGTAGAGAATATCTTACTATAGCTATTTTGTAGCTTGTTTTCTAGTTTTATTATAGTTTCTTTCTCCCTCTCTTTCAGTCTTCCTTGGTGGTTATGCAAACTATTCTATTAATGTACTTTGATTCTTATTATTTTTGGCTTGTTGCTTATAGATTTTTGATTTGTAGTTACCATGAGTCTTATAGAAAACATCCTTTAATTAGGAAAATCTATTTTTCAGTGATATCCCATGTGTCTGTCAGTTTGCTGTACTGTGGGGGCTTGCATGTTGCTGTGATGCTGAAAGCTATACCAATGGTATTACAGACACCAGTAGGATCACTCATGGTGAACAAGTTTCAGCTGAGCTTCCAGACTAAGACAGACTAGGCAGAAGGACATGGGTAACCTACACCTGAAACAATTATATATTGAAAATCTTATGAATAGAAAAGAAACAGTGTTAGACATAGTGGGGACAAGTGAATCCCACAGGTTGTAAGGCACTCAAAAGATGAATGGTGGTGAGTTGCCTCCTCAAAGTAGAGTCTACCTTAATGACAAGAATGATGGGAAGCCCCAAGGTGCTCCATTGCTGATGTGGCATGAATCAAAATGAGAAGGTACAATGTCAATATTCATTAATAATTAGAACATGAAGTGTACATAGTATAAATCCAGGAAAATCAAAAATTTACAAAAGGGGAATTGAACACATAAACATGGACATTGTAGGCATCAGTGAGCTAAAATGCACTGATGTGAACCCTTTTGAATCAGTTAATCATATCGTTTACTATGCCAAGAATGACAAATTAAAGAGGCTACAAATTAAAGGCTACAAATTAAAGAGAAATGGGATTGCATTGATTTTAAAAAAGACATCTCAAGATCTGTCCTGATGTACAATGCTGTCAGTGATAGAATAATATCCATATGCCTACAAAGAAGGCATATGGTATATATGACTATTATTCAAATTTATACCCCAGCACTAAGGCTACAAATGAAGATAGGAAACATTTTTACCAAATTCTGCAATCTGAAATAGAGTGAACATGTAATCAGGATGTACTGATAATTACTGGTGCCTGTACGACAAAAGTTGGAAACAAAGAAAAAGGCTCAGTAGTTGGAAAATATGACCTTGGTGACAGAAATGATGCTGGAGATCACAAGGTAGAATTTTGTCAGACCAATAACATTTTTATTACAAATACATTTTTTACCAACATAAATGATGAATATAGACCTAGAATTCACCAGACAGAACATATAGAAACCAAATTGACTACATTTGTGGAAAAAGATGAGGGGAAATCTCAATATCAAAACTCAGAATAAGACCAGGTGCTGATTGTGGATCAGACCATCAACTGCTCATATGCAGGTTCACATTGAAACTGAAGAAAACTAGAACAAGTGGAAGAATGCCAAGGTATGACCTTGAGTATATCCTACCTGAGTTCAGAGACCACCCCAAAAACAGGTTTGATGTGCTAAACACTAATCATAGAAGATGAGAGAAGTTGTGGCATGATATCAAAGGCATCACTCAAGAGGAAAGCAAAAGGTCATTAAAAGACAGGAAAAAAGAAAAGACTAAATTACATGTCAAAAGAGACTCTGAAACTTGCCCTTGAACATTGAGCAGCTAAAGTAAGATATGATGAAGTTAAAGAACTAAACAGAAGATTTCAAAATGCATTTAGAGAAAACAAAATAAAATATTATAATGACATGTGGAATGAGCTGGAGATAGAAACCAAAAGGGAAGAACATGTTTAATTTTTCTCAAGCTTAAGGAATTAACAAAGAATTGATAGAAAAATCAAGCCTTGTGTGGCAATAGTGAGTGATTCTACAGGGAAAATATTAAACAATGCAAGAAACATAAAAGCAAGGTGGAAGGAATACACAGACTCATTTTACAAAAAAGAATTGGTGGATGACCAACCATTTTAAGAGGCTGCATATGATGAGGAACCAATGGTACTGAAGGACAAAGAGGAAGCTGCCTTGAAAGAATTTATGAAACACAAGGCTCCAGGAACTGTTGGAATATAGATAGAGATATTTCAACAACCAGATGCAGCACTGGAGGTGGTAACTTGTTTATGCCAAGAGATTTGGAAAACACCTACCTGGCCAACTGAATGGAAAAGATCCATATATGTGCCTATTCTCAAGAAAGGGTACAACCTAAAGTGGAAATTATCACTATCATATGATATGACACTATCATATCATTAATGTCACATGCAAGCACAATTTTGCTAAAGATCATTCAAGTGTTCACAGCAGTATATAGACAGGGAACTGCTGAAAAATCAAGCCAGATTCAGAAGAGGGCAAGGAACCAGGAACATCATTGCTGATGTCAGATGGATATTAGCTGAAAATAGAAAATAATAGAAAGATATCTATCTATGTTTTATTGACTATGTAAAGGCATTTGAGTCTGTGGATCACAATAATTTATGGATAACATTGTGAAGAATGGGAATATCAGAACACCTAATTGTGCCCCTGAGGAATCTGTACAGGGACCAGGAGGCTGTCATTTGCACAGAAGAGGGAACACTGCCTGGTTTAAATTTAAGAAAGGCATGTGTCAGGGCTGTATCCTTTCACTGTACCTCTTCAGTCTCTCTGCTGAGCAAACAATCTGAGAAGCTGGACTTTATGAAGGAGAATGTGACATTAGGATTGGAGGAAGACTCATGAACAGGCTTCATTATGCAGATGACTGTCTCTCTCTCTCTCTCTCTCTCTCTCTCTCTCTCTCTCTCATTTTGCACTACTGGAGGTTGAACCCAGGGCCTCACGCTTACATGCTTTGCAAATGCTATACCACTGAGCTGTACCCCCAGCCCATTTTATTTTTTACTTTTTGAGACAGGGTCTCACTAAATGATGCAGACTGCCTCTGGTCTCGAACTTGCAATCCTCCTGCTTCTGTCTCCCAAGTCACTGGGATTATAGGTGTGTACCACCATGCTCAGTTTGACACAACACCCTTGCTGGTATTGAAGAGGATTTGAAATATTTACTGATAAACATCAAAGAACATAGCCTTCAGTATGGATTGTGCCTCAACATCAGGAAAAAAAAATCCTTACCACTGTGTCAGTATGCAGCTTCATGGTAAATGGAAAAAAGATTGAATTTGTCCAAACTTTGCTTTACTTGGTTCTACAATCAACACCCATGGAAGTAACAGTCAAGTCATCAAAAACACATTGCACTGGGGATAACATTTGCAAAAGACCTATTTAAAATGCTGAAAAGTAAAGATTTCACATTGAAGATGAAGGTACACCTGACTAATGGCATGGTATTTTCAGTTACATCATATGGTTTTGAAAGCTGGACATTGAATAAGGGAGACAGGAGAAGAACTAATGCTTTTGAATTATGGTGCTGGAGATGAATACTGAGAATACCATGGGCTGCCAAAGGATCCAAGAGATCTGTCATAGAAGTGAAACCAGAGTGATCCTTGGAAGCTAGGTTGGGTAGAGAGCTTCTGACCTGTTTTGGACATGTTGTTAAGGGGGACCAGTTCCTGGAGAAGGACATTATATTTTGGAGAGTGGCAGATCAATGAAGAAAAGGAAATCACTCAACTAAATGGATTTTTCACAGTGGCTTCAACATTGAACTTAAATATAAAAATGATTATGTGCCTGGCACAGAATAGGAGAATGTTTTGTTTTGGTGTACATAAGGTTACTATGAGTTAGATCCAACTAGAAGGCAGCTCACAACAACACTTTTTAAATTATAGCATCATAAAATGATCATAAGGACAAGTAACTAAAATAGGAATATATACTAATGAAAAACTCTACACTTGCACTCCATTCATCTACTTATTTTGAATTTTTGATATTGCAATTTACATATTTGTATTTTGCCAATTTCTTAACCTATAAGTGTAGTTTTTTATTGTTTTAGTTTTTATTCTTCATGATAAAAATATGAATGGTTACACACCATTCTTTCATTCTTACTGCATTTTGAATTTGTCTGTATAGTTACTCTTACCAATTAGTTATATACCTTCTGTTGTTTTCTTCTTATTCATTGATGCAGATCCCTTTCATTTTGAAGAACTTCCCTTATTATTTCTTGTTACACACACCTGATAGATGTATATTCTCTCAGATTTTCTTTGGGAATGTCTTTATCTCTTTAATTTGTAAAGAATAGCTTTGTTGGGTAAAGTATTCTTAATTGAAAGTTCTTTTTCTTTTGTATTGGTAAAATCTCATGCCATACTCTCCTAGCCTGTATTGTTTCTGCTCCCTACTTGTCTGTCAGCTTGTCTTACCATGGTTTGTATGTTGCTGTGATTCTGAAATCTTTACCACCAATATTTCAGATACCAACAGGGTTACTCATGATGGACAAGTTTCAGCTGAGCTTTCAGACTAAGACAAACTAGGGAGAATGACCTTGCAGCCCACACCTGAAACAATTAGCCTTTGAAAATCCTATGAATAGCAGAGAAACACTGTCAAATATAGTGCCAGATAGTGAGCCCCCCAGGCTGGAACATATTCAAGAGACCCTGGGAAGAGTTTTCTCCTCACAGTAGAGTCAAATTTAATGACAAGAATGGAGTAAAGTCCCTAGGACCTCTTTTGGCTGATGTGGCAAGACTCAAAATGAGAAGAATTAAAATGGTTACAATATTAGGCTCAAATATAAAAAGATTATGTGCATGGTACAGTGTTGGCTAGTGTTTCATTCTGTTGTACATAGGGTTGGTAAGAGTCAGATTTAACACAATGACATTCAACAACAACAAAACAACAAGGTTTCTGCTAAGAAATCTGTTACCAAATTTAATTGGGACGTCTTTATATGTTATTTTGTCTTTTCTCTTGCTGCCTTGAAAATCTTTTCTTTTTCTTTCACCTTCAATGCTTTAATTAGAAGATGTCTTGGGTAGAGTTAATAACTCTGAAGGATGACCTTTGACATTTCTATACCTAGGTGATTTCATATTGCTTTAGGATTGGGAAATTTTCTGTTCTTATCTATTGATTAACTTCCCCTCTGGAATTCTCAAATCCCTCTTGAATCTCAACAACTGAAATACTTGCTCTTTAATGCTGTCCTAACATTACCATAGGCTTTTTTTTCTCACCAGTCCTTATTTATTTTTTCTTATATAAATTTGTATTTTCAAAGAATCTGTCTTGGTGCTCATGAATTCTTTGTTCTGTTTGAGTTATTATGGAAATGATGCCTTCTGTCACATTCTTAATTTCACTTATTGTATTTTTCAGTTCAAGGATTTCTGTCTGATTCAAAAAATTATTTCTTTACTCTTAATTTTCTTTGTTAACAGTGCCAACATGTTTTCTTTGTGTTCCCTTGAAGTTCTTTTGTTTTCCTTAACTATTTTAAATTCTTCATCCAAGAATTTGCCCAGATTGACTATTATCTGCTCTGTTTCTGCTTTCATATTTTGACTATTAGGTGAGGTCATGGTTTCTTCAAAGCTCTTCAGGGGTGTTGTGGGACATTACGTGGGAATTGAGGAAGTAGATATTTATTCCAGTTTTGTCATCTGGTTTTGTTTGTCCTCTTTTTTTTTTTTCAGAAAGTCTTAATAGACTACTTATATACTTTTGGCCTGTTATCACTTCCACTATTTCCCTGCTTGTTGCATGCCTAAGTCCAGCTTGAAGTTGGTCGTACTATTCAGTATGAACTGAGGGAGGAACTATAAAGAGTACTCTATCCATAAAAGCCTCTCCCAGGGGTCTAGAAAACCTAGATCCTTTTCTACACCTACTACCCATGGTTATACATTGTGTGATTCTGCCTGGCACTGGGAAGATCTACCATGGTGGGACCATCCCTCAGCACTATGTTATATCTGTGCCTACCAACACTGCAATAGTGGATCACACCCTTTGCCTATAGTCCACTGGGACCAGTGTAGCACTGGGTAGGACCAAGGCCTGAACTGCTATGGGCTGCCTATTACTGACGTGGATTCATGGTCTGAGATCATTGCAACCAACCACTGGTGATAGTGACCATGTTTCAGCCCAGTATCAAGACTAGTCCAGAGGCTTTGTCTGTTGCTGGCCTGTCTGTGTTAGTTAGGGTCTTTACTGTTGTGATCAAAACACCTTATATAAACAACATGAGAGCAAAGGGGTTTGTTTTGATTCATGATTTCAAAAGCCTCAGTTCACAGTGAGTTGGCCCCATGCACTTGGGCAGAAAATTGTGGTGGTGGAAGCATGTGGTGGAGGAGTTTGCTCTCCTCATGGTGGATAGGAAGCAGAGAAGAAAGCTAGGAAAGGGCCAGGAACCCTAAAGCCCTGAGAACCATCTTCTTGTAGTTAGGTCCCACCTCTTGCAGTTTCCAGAACCTGCCCAAATAGCACCACCAGCTTGGGCTCAAGCCTCTTTGCCTGGAATGAGGGCCATTAAGATCTACCCAATGTTAGGTTTCACCAGCCCACTACTGAGTTCTGTGACAAATTCCTGTGGTTCCTCAGAAAATTAAGTCTTGTTCCAGGATATGCTGTCCAAGTTGGGGCTGTATGGGTGAAGGAAGTCCATTGGTCATCAAGTCTGATTCTAAGCTGGATCATTCCTGAATAGCATAGCCACAGAAACCTGCACAGCCTAAAGGGGATATACAGAGCCACACTGAAGCTCATGGTGATTCAGGCTAAAATATAAGGACATCCTACCAAGGCACAAGTCTTGGCTTCATGGCTGTGCAGGGTTAGTGGCTCTGTCTTGGAGTGCTGGCCTGAGGATAGCTCTGCTGCCTGAAATTGGGGGAAGGGTGTCAGCAATAGTTCCTTGGCTACCAGCACTGATGCTAATCTGGGTAGACCTGACACAATGCTGCAGGGAAGCACACAATTTTAGGGTGGAGTACATGTGCCTCAGACCTACTCCAAGGCTGGCAACAATGTGGGCCAAAACTTATATCTTTCCAACTGGCCCATCAGTGTATCTGTCTAATGCCCAGGCTGGTTGAGAGGCTCTGTCTATGATCTCTGGCCTGGCTAGAGGGCCCTTTGTTTTCTGTCTGGTACTGGATCTCACAATGGTAAAACCAGCACTAAGCTCAAAAGTCCTGTGGTAGCTACTGGGCCCTATACCTTGGAGAGTGGAGCCTTGTCCCTTGCTCTGCAATTTGAGTTTTGAAGAGTGGTGGTAGTGACAGTCCCTTGCCTATGTAAGACAGTTCCAGTGGCTGGAGTCTCAGGTCATGGAGCTCTGCTCCACTCTGGTTTCACTGTGAAGGGTCTCATACTGGATTTCAAGTCAATGGTGGATTTAATTCCTTTTTCCTCTTCCAAGCAGGAGTCACCTCTCTCCTTGCTAGGAATTGAGGGAGGGTGATGCAGGCAACTCTTTCCTTCTTCAGGGTGTCTTGTTTTTTCTTGTTATTATACTAAAGCCAGGCACTTTATGCTCTCCCCTCATTTCCTTAGCTTGTCTGAATGTAGTTTGATACATGACTAATCACTCAAATTAGTCTTTCTTTGGGGAGATGATCCCCAGAGTATCTCATTCAGCTGCCATATTTCTTTACCTCAAAAATACAAGTGAGCATGTATTCATGAGCACATATATTTATTTACCAATTTTTCCAGTAGTTTAGATCTATTGGTTTAATCAATTGAGAAAATATCCTTTGATATGTAATACAAAAATCAATTCCACAGATGAGAATAAGTAAACAGTAGAATTAAGTGATTTTTGTATTAAATTAGATATTTGACTCAATTGTCTTCAAATCCAAATAGATGATAAAATAACTTAAGAAAACAAATCAATTTTTCAATTGCTAGTAATTGTGAAATAGGAAAGATAATGATACCCTTCCTGGGAGTACACCATGTGATGAGGTCACATCCTTTTTTAATTTTGCTGGAATATTCTATTAGCAGCTTTGCCTAATCAGTCTGAGAGAAATCTTTGCCCAGATCAATTGTGGATTATTGTATTCCACATCTAACTGAATATTTTATTATAAGTATATAATTGAGAACTCAATTTTCTTTAATCCTTGAGATTTCTTCAAGTCACATTTAATGTGTTCATTTGAAATCATACCCTTTATTAAATAACAAGCATGCTTTACATAAAGATAAAATAAACTGTCTGGTCAGCCAGTGAGAAGTCAAAAGGGCAGGTCCTTCAAGCAATAGCAAGTTGTAGTTTCACCTTGATAAATTGTATAGAGAAATGTATGCAGTGATATCTTGAGGCATAGCATTCTTTATAAAATTATTTTAGGTGAGGCATTAGCTCATTTTGCCTGTAATGGTATCACTGAAGTGCTTTACTGACCAGAAATGATTCTATCTATTCTAGGAATGGAAAAATCAGTTCTCAAATGCCCCCTTTTTGCTGCTGCTGTCTCGATTATAAAGAAGCACTTATATAATGCTTTGTGAAAGTATTACAGAGATCACATTAGAGCAAGAACTTGGCCCCAATAAAGACTTGGCCTCATTTCTGTAGTCAGAAGATTAAATAAGGGAATCTCTTATTTATAAGACATACTAATCAATGTCTCAGTCCACACATGTGCTAGAAGAGAGAAATTTTGCATTTATAAGGTAAAATGTTCACTGACTAGAAACTCTCAAAAAAAAAAAAAAAAACTCAGCTGCCATTCATTGGATTTAGTAGTGTGGTAGCATTATGCGCACACATTTTTGTCATTGAAAGTAAAATAAATTATGTGAATTAATTTCATTTACTTTATCACCCACATTTGCAGAATTTAATGACATTTAAATAATTACACATGAGCTACAGAAAGGAACATGTGTCTGAAATGAGATTTCAATCCTAAGAAAGTATCTCAACTTTTTTTCTGAAGAGTTTCTATACTGAGAATGAAGACAAATGTTGGGTCTTTTTGAATCTTTTTAAATTGCCATTAAATTTCAAAAACAAGCCTCAAATTACAGATTATAGTTTTTCTGCATAGGGCCTACCATTGAGTATGAGCAGATCAAGTGGTAGACTCTTTGATTGCAAGCTCTTATTACAGAATTTTTCTTCAACCTACATGACTCAAGAAGTAACTATGGAAATGATCCATCAGATTTTAGATTTATGAGGCCAGAATTGGACAATTTTCCTGACATTAATAGTGGTAGACAGTGTGAGTCTTAGAATCAATTCTGAGAGATTTGGGAACTTTGCCTCCAGGGGAATCCAAGTTAAAAAGGGAACTCTTGGTGTACTGTATTTTGATGTGGATAAAGTTAGCAAGAGGAGTTGTTTGGAAAGAATTGACAATTGTGAAGAGGTGGAGTCATAATCAACTTCACAAGTTTTTGAGCACCAGCAGAATCTACATTATTTCTCCCAAATCCTGGAGGTGAGAAATAGGTTCAGCATACGGTATATGCCCCAGGCCTTAATCCACTGCACATATGTGAAAGGCTGCTTGCTTGACTTCTTTCACTCTTTTCCATCGATGATTATTTCCTTAAGATATTCTTTATCTAAATTTCAGCTTTTAAAATAGCCTCCAGAGGAGACCTCAGCAGATATAACAAGGATTTCCTAACAAATGGACTTCAAATATTTGAAGCTAAAATGAGGTAATGATATCATAAAAAAGTAGTATTTAAATAAGTACCCGATTAGAGTAGTTAAGAAAAGGTGAAGAAAGACGATCGTCATGATGACTTTAGAAGTCTTGAGTAGTCACTCCTGAGAGCTTTATGCAGTGGCAGTGAGAATGTGGGTTTTGGATTCAAGATAGATTACAATCCAATCTGATTTACTCGCTGGTTTTATGTAAGTTACAATTGCTACTGCTTTCTTTAGACTTTTGTCCCCTGCCTCCCAAATAGAATGAGGATAACAACATGTATCTTTAAGAGTTTCTGTGAAGTTTGTAAATAATACATATAAACTTCTGGCACACAGTATCTTTGTTAATGTGATCACTTAATAAATTGTATATAGTTACATGAAAATACTATAATGCTATAAAAGAATGCTATGAATGCCATAAAAGATTATTCAAATAAAAATGTGAATATAGTAAAACTGAAATAAGAAATAAGCATCTACAATGAAAACATCCAGAGAGTATTATATTTAGGAAATGAGAATAAATTTAGGAATGCTAAGATTTTATAGGGGGGTATTATAGAGAAGTAAGCAAGAAGGTAGGCTTAAAATCTAGGTTACATGTGGCTAAAACCCAATTCTACCATTTAACAGCTGTATTTCAGTGGACAAACTGCTGAAACATTCTGTTTTTCATTTTACTCATCTGTAAAATGGGTTGCTGATAATTACACCTACTTTGGAGGGTTATTCTAAATATCAAATTAAATGAATTTGTAAATATAAAGCCAAACACATAACAAGTGCTGAGGAAACATTCTTTGTAATGATTTTGGGGTTCCTGGACATTATTTGATTCTTTTCCTTTTGTTGTTTTAGACACAGTAAAAAGATTATCTTGCAAATATTAAATATTAAATATACCACTGATTGATTTCTACTATGGGTATAAAAAGTCACAAAAGACTTGTTGTCCTACTCATAGTGACCCTCATAGGGTTTTCAGTGGCTGACTGTTTTGGGATGGCCTTGGGAGTGGACTGCCAGGTCCTTCTTCCATTTTTGTGGTGCTGGGAATTGAACTTGGGACCTCAGAGACTGCAGCGCAGCACTCTACCCACTGAGCTAAATCCCAGCCCCACAAAAGACTATCAATCTTAAGTTAACAATAAAGAAAAACCAGATAAACTGTAAAATTATGGCTAAAATATCATAAAGCAGACCACATAGAAAACCCAATGTAAATAAAACATCATAGAATGAGAAGCTCTTCATGAAATGGAAGAGACTTATTACTATTGCCATCACCAGAGAAAGAACACGTCACAGACAGGATGGAAAGAAACCAGCTGAACTGCTAATACATGTTATTAAACATGCAAGTTATTAAATATTATTAAACATGCTGAATGCTAATGCATGTTTAATAGTTGTTTGTGGGCTCTTTGAATACTTTAGAACTGCTAGGACCCCAGCCATAGAGCAAATCACCACTCTACCACAAGGTATCACACATACATATACACACACATATATGTGTATATCCCCTGTGTGCCTGTCAACATGTGTTGTGGGGCCATGCATGTTGCTGTGATGCTAAAAATTATACCACTGGTATTTCAGGTATCAGCAGGTGGACAAGTTTCAGCTAAGTTTCCAAACTAAGACAGACTAGGGAGCCCACTCCTGAAACAACTAGCTATTGAAAACCCTGTGAATGGTGGAGAAATACTGTCAAATATAGTGCCAGAAAATGAGCCCCTTCCCCTCAGGCTGCAAGGCATTCAAAATACAATTGAGGAAGAGTTTCCTCCTCAAAGTAGAGTCAACCTAAATGACGGGAATGGAGTAAACCCCCTGACCCCTTTTTATTGACGTGGCACAACTTAAAATGAGAAGAAACATCATTGTCTCTTCAGTGTCTTCAGTGTCTGCAACATTGGGCTCAAACATTAAAAGACATGTGCCTGGCACAGTGTTGGGTAGTGTTTTGTTCTCTTTTGTACTTAGGATTTCTATGAGTCAGATCTGACTCGATGGCACCAAACAACAACACATATATAAGTATATATGTGTACATACACACACATATACATGACAATATATATTATGTGGGCCTGGGGTTTAGCTCAGTTGGTAGAGTGCTGCTCTGCACTCACTGATGACTCAGGTTTGATACCTAGCACTGCAAAAATGGGAGAAGGACATGGCAATCTACACCCAGTGCAATCCCCAAAAATCAGCCATTAGAACTTTATGAGGGTTGCTATGACTTGGACCTGACTTGGCAGCACCTAACAGCAACAACATAGGTATATAGGTATATACTGGGGATGCCAAAACAGGTATACACATTAAAATGTACATATATTTTAAGAGATATTAAGTATGCATTATTTTTAAAAATTGAATTATGGTTATCAATTTGTAGTATCACATTGGCTCAAAAATTGACATGAATTAAATGAATGTTAGCACCACCATGAGATAGGACAGTCAAAGAAAATGGCAGAAGCAAAGTTGTTTGAGCATTTTGAATAGACTATTTTGAACCATTTTGAACATTTTGACCATTTTGAACAGAAGTTGTGGAAATACAATGACAATGGAGGTGCGAGTATGCAACAGAACCTCTTACATGACTAATAATTGCATGCATTTGTGGTAAGGATGAAACACATGGTTCTGTTATGATGTGCATAAGAAAAGATCCAGGAGGTCTCTCACAGCAACAAGTTCTGCTTCTTTTAATATGGTGTTGGAACAGTTTACACAGTTGTCACAGAAGTCTACCAAACAATGTGCATATGATACAGAAGTTACCAAAACAAGCATACAACACAGTCTTAAGACAGCAAAATGGAACGTTTTTGTACCAAGATGTGTATACATCTTTTGGCACCCTGTTTGTGTGTGTGTGTGTGTGTGTGTGTGTGTGAGTGCATGTGCGTGTGCGTGTGCGTGCGTGTGCACGCGTGCGCGCGCATCTGTATATACTTCAGAAAACTTAAATAAGAAAAAATATATTTAATGAGAGATATCTAAGCTTTCTACATTAAAAAATAACAAAATATTTCTGAGAGAAATTAAAAACCTAAATAAATGGAGAGATACAGCATATTCCTGGATAGGAAAATACAGTATTATTGAAATGTCTGTGCTTCCTAAATTGATACATAGATCCAAAACAATTTTTATCAAAATATCAATAAACTATTCCAAAGAAGTAAGGAAGATGAATGTAAATTATACATGGAAATGTGAAGAAAATAGACTGGCAAAAAAATTGTAGGAATTAGACTACCTATTTCATAATTTACTATGACTATATAAGAATCAAAGCAGGGTAGTACTGGCATAAGTATAGACAAATCAGATAATAGAAAGAAGCAGACCCACATATATCTGGTCAAGTGATTTTCAAGAGTTACCAAAGGAATTCTTTGGCAAAGTTGTTTCAGAAAAAATGTTTTGCATGGAGGCAGTTTTGAACATAAGCAATGGACAATGATATGCATGTATGGAAATGTCATAATGAAAGCCATTAAGTTGTTCACTTAAAAATTACTAATAAAAATAAAGCTAAAAATATTTCTGGGACAACTGGATATCAATAAGGAAAATAATATATCATGACTCTTATGCCATATGAAAATTAATTCTGAATGGCTCATGGACATAAACATAAAAGCAGACTCATAAACCTTTTAGAGAGGGCTGAGATTTAGCTCAGTGGGTAGAGAGCTGCGCTGCAGTGTCTGAGTTCCTAAGTTCAATTCCCAGCCTTGCAAAAAATGGGAGAAGGACCTGGCAATCCACTGCCAAGGCAATCCCGAAACAGTCAGCTATTGAAAACCCTATGAGGGTCACTATGAGTCGGATACCGACTCGATGGCACCTAACAACAACAACAAAACCTTTTAGAAGACAACAGAAACATATCTTTATGATTCTAGGACAGGAAAAGATTTATTAGACAGGCCCCAAAAAGCAAAAACTATAAAAGATAAGAAGTTAATTATTAGACTTAGGCAAAGTCTAAAAATTGTACTTATCAATGATTCCATTAAAATGAATAAGCCACAAACTAGGAAATAAAATTCATAGAATATCTGACAATAGATTCATATGCAGAAGATATAAAGAATGTCTACCAACCAACACTGAAAAGACAACCCTATTGAAATATGTCAGTATTGCTGCCAGCAATAATGCTGGCTGTGGTGGTGCACACCTGTATAATCATAGCACTTGGGAGGCGGAGGCAGGACTGTGTGTTCAAGGCTAGTTTGCGCTACATAGGGAGATCCTGTGTCAAAAACAATAACAACAACAATCACCAAACTAAAAAAGAACACCAAAAATTCCCCAAATATGAAATTATGTGCAATAGAAAGACATTTAAAATTCACAAAAAATAATCTATGAATGACCAACAGGTACATTTAAAATTTATTTCATTAATAGCTATAAGGCTGTGGAAACTAAAACAACAGCAAACAACTACTAGAGGACTAAAATAAAGAAGCCTAAAAATGTCAAATTTTGGTGAATATGTGAAATGACAGGAACTCTCATACTTTGTTGATGGAATGCAAAGTGATAAAAGTCTTTTGGAAAATACTTGTCAGTTTCTTACAAAGTTAAGCATATATATCCTCTATGACCCAGAAATACTTCTCCCAGATACATACTATGACTTGTAGAAAAATGTTCAGCAACCATAGTTGTAATAACTAAAAACTAGAAACAACTCAAACAACCAACAATAGAATTGGTAGACAAATTGCAGTGTATTCATGCAATTGAATTCTATTTAGCAATTAAAACTATTAATATTCAGAACAACATGGATAATTAACAACATTTTAAGTGAAAGAAGCGATACATAAAAGAGTAAATACTGGGGGATTTCATTTATATAAAATCCAAATACCAGCAAAAGTAATCTGTGGTGCTAAGTATCTCATGGTAGTTGTGGGAGTGGGGACAAGAATTGACTGGAAAAGAGCAGGAGGCAATTTTCCGTTCTGTATATTTTTTCAAATGGTTACAAAGCTGTATATAATTGTCAAAACTCATCAAGCTGAACATTGACACTCCATGCATTTTATTAAGTGTTAATTGTCAATAAAAAGTGAAAACACAGCAGAGACCACAGCAAAAAACAGTTTTGATCTTCAAGTGGCAAAAACAAAATTCAAAGAATAACACATAAAGAACACAAAATAATCATTTGCTCCATTTGTTTGTTGGCAGAACAGAATCATGGCCAGTACAAAATCCTTTTGTCCTGAAATATGTCACACTGCCTTACTGCAGCCATCCGGAACCTTGTCGCTAATCCCCAGTGTATTCTAATCTTTAGTGCAGCCAACTTCATATGTCTAAACTGACTAACATTTCTGCCTCCTTGTTGTAAATAAAACAGACTGTGCAGTAAGCCAGCATTTTATGTGTCTTAGATTTTCATTGCACAGTAATTCCTTGCAATGCAACCTTGTCATGTTTTTTTTTTTTATTATTTGACACCTCATTTTTCCAAATATGTGATGAGGACATATGTGGGGATGCTTACGAGGCAGAAAGTGTAAATGAACTTCAGCGAGGTTGGATAAAGGGTACTGGAGTCCATGCATAGAGAAAAGCTTATTAGAAACAAATTCTCTACTTAGTGGAGTACAATAAATTCTCTTAGCTTGTAAATTTTCTATAAGGAGTTGATAAATAATTTTATGTACTCTCCTAACGTAGAAACTTAGTTTCTTGCTGCATTTCAAAGAGCTATAAGTCTGCTACCTTCAAAATGTTTATCCTCAGTTTTCAGGCTAAGGACATAATGATTGTTCAAATGCTTTGGAATAATGATTGTTACTACTTTATCTTGTTGCCATTATGTCAAGTAGTGAAGTTAAGAATGACAGCTATTAAGGCACCGCAGTAAGATTGTTTGTTGTTGTTTTTACAATACTGTCACTCTAGTTCAACCTTGAGCCTAAGGAAAAGATGTTCCTTATCCTAGATCCTAGGATGTTCCTTTATCCTAGGAAAAGATGTTCCTTATCCTAGATCCTAAAGATGTTCCTTTATCCTAGATCAGTTGAAAAGCCTCTAAATACAAAATATGTGGGATTGTACTCATTTTAATCAGATCACCTTGGAATTGAGTGTTACACATAGATTTTAGCAGATTTTTTCTTGGTAGGACTTAAGAAAAAAGGATGAGGTCTTATGTCATTCTTGGATTGAGCTTCTGCATTGACTCAGTTCCTCAGCTGGATATCTTGGAGTTGCCTCATTTGGAGGGGGAATTCTTGGATAGGCAGAGTGTTCTGCTCTGGGACCAAAGCACTCCAGAAAGCACAACAGGTACCACTTTTTCTTTTTGTCTTTTGATAACTATACCCCCAAATGTGTCTCTCTTTTGCTTCTTTGAAAGCATGATGCTTCATCCATGTACAGGTGGGCTCGGGAGGATATTGGCATAAGTAGTGTTTCCCCTAATTTGTCTAATCGATGCTAAATGGCTTTCCATGATACCTGGATAGAAAAAAAACTATACACACACACGCGCAGCACACACACACACCCACACCCCCCCCCCCACACACATATACACACAAATACTTTCTCTTGCCCATGTGATCTCTCAAGCTGTCATAAAAGAACATGGCTGGTTGATTTACTAGGTAAGGATTATTTCTTAGCCTTAATTGGCCAATTCATGAAGCATTTGCAGAAGGAAAAATGAACAAGCTATAAACCAAATTGGAAATGTCCATAACTTTCAACAATTTCATCTCTGAATATCCTACAGAAATCATTGTAAATTTTTAAGATATATGTAAGTGGCAGTATTTTTGTAATATAAAAAATTAAAAGCAATCTAAATGACCATCAATAAATTATGGCACATTCTTTTTATAAAATAGTTTATAGTTATGAAAATAACTATAATCTCTGTAGAAAGAGAGATATCTTCAATATGTATTGAAAAAGGAAAAAATGCAATTCATGAAGAGTTTGTAGAGTATTATCCACTCATGATAAACAAAAAAGTAGACAATTGTACTTTATGTATGAAAAAAAATTCAAAAAGAAATTTTAAACTGCTATTTGTCTCAGAGGAGAGAGAGAGGCACATTATATTTTGTATTGAATTTTAAGATTTCATTTATATTACTTTTTATCTAAATATCAGAAAAAATAAGCCATTTTCAAGATTTCTTTTTAAGTAATTTTGATCTATTCAAAAAGTAGTAAATCCACAAATTAGAACATGGTTGACAATGATGAACATCATATGATAAAGTAGAAGATATTGATAGATTGAAAATATTGCTGTTTAAACTAGCACCTTTATAAGGTATCTTGAAACACCCTAAAACAAATTTTTCATTGCATGTTTTTTTTTATAAATAGCTTAAAACATTTGATATTTGACTATTTCCTTTTCAGAATGTGAGATATCTATACAACATACATTTTGTAACTGAATGAATGTTAAACATCCACTTTAGGCAGTGGGTTCAAAATGTCTTCCTGAAAGATATAGTCAGTTCTTAAACCCAAGAAACTATGGAGTGATTTTATTTGGAAGTACAGTCTTTGCAGATGTAACTCTGGATCTGGAGATGAGACCATCCTGGATTATCTATATGGCTCTAAATCCTTTGACAGTGCCCTGATAAGAGAAAGCAGAGAAAGACACAGAAGAGAAAGCCATGTGAAGGTGGAAGCAGAGACTGGACTGATGTAGCCAGAAAACAAATAGGACCTGGAACCACCAGAAGCTGGAGGAGGCAGGAAATGTTTCTCCTCTGGAGACTTCAGAGGGAAGACAGCCTTGCTAACAGTGGATTTCAGATGACAGACCTGATAAGTGAAAGCCCAGATTTCTGTTGTTTTAATCCACCAGGTGTGTGGTAATTGGTTACAATATCCACAGGAAATGAATATGCTATTCATCTCCTAAATGATAGGTTTAATATGCAGAAGAAGTCTGAGAATCAAAAAAACTAAGATTAGTTGAAATTTCCTCTTAAATTTTGAAGAGAAGAAAAAAAAAACCTAAATTATTACAGTAAATGGCTACCAGAGGAATAAACAGGATTCCATGTGTTTCCTCAGATCCACTGAATGTTGGAAGATTCCTTGTGGGTTGCTGGGTGTGGGGGTGCATGCATATTATCCCAGCATTTGGGAATCTGAGGCAGGAGGATGGAGAGTTCCAGGCCAGCCTGGGCTACATGGGAAGACCCTATCTCAAAAAAAAAAAAAAAAAAAATCCTTAAAAATCATCTGGCTCAGTGGCTACATGTAGAACTCATAGACAGAACTCATAGGCATCAGGAAGGAGTCATAAGTTTTGAAATTTGGTGAATTTGGCTGATGTAGTGCAGAAGTGAGTGGTGAATGGTAGAAAAGTGTTTTACCAAGTACATTACAAATCAAACAATTAAAAGCACTGTAAACCAAAAGAAATATCTCTCTATCTACTGCCTATTAAAACTCAGGGGATCCTACCACCAAAATGAAGAAGAAGAAAATGGTACCTGAAGACACTCTTCTGTCCCTGCTACAATACATGGCTGGCTACTGAGCTGGTAATAATTACAGGCTCCTCCTCCCTACTCTTTGATTCTGCTTCTGATTCTATCTTTATTTCTGCTAAGCAGAATGGAAAGAGACTGAGATGTATTGACCAGCATGTGTTAGATTTCATGCCAGGTTCTTTTAGGTATGTAATCTCATTTAATTCTCACAATAGCACCATTAGATAAGTTTCCTTTAGGCTCAGTAACTTGCCTAAGGTCACTCAGCTTGAAATGCAGCTCCCACTGACTAAGGTACCTCATGTTACTTCCAAGAACATAATACTGCTTCAAAGGAGGGCACAACAAAGCTGTGAGGCTTTGGAGGAAATACAGATATGCTCTCTTTCCTAAGATAGGCCATAGTTATTCATAACCATATTAACTTTTTTTTTTTTTCCGGTACTTGGGGTTGAACCCAGGACCTTGCGCCTGCATGCTTTGCAAGTGCTGGACCACTGAGCTGCACCCTCAGCCCATTTTTTTCTTTTCTTTTTTTTTTTTTTTTTACTTTTTTGAGACAGGGTCTTGCTAAATTGTGCAGACTACCTCTGGTCTCGAACTTGCGATCCTTCTGCCTCCGTCTCCCTAGCCTCTGGGATTACAGGCATGCGCCACCATGCCCGGCTTAGCCATATTAACTTTTAATATGCTTGAATTAGAAAAAATAATGTTCCTTCAGTGATACAATTATGATCACTATTTTTTTGCCATTATATGTCATGCAGGTGTCTCTCTCTCCTTCCCTCCTTCCTACCTTCCCTCCCTTCCTCTTTCTCTCTGTCTCTCTTTCCCCCTCTCTCTCTCCCTCCATCCCCCTTTTTGGTTTTATAAGAATATCCTTTCCCTTAATAATCCAAGCAATGGCCTTACTGTTTAATTTTTTTTGTATAATTATTTTCTAGCTGCTGAAATTATCAAATTACTTTTGGAATGTGATCTGATTTCTTCTGCATTTGCTAAATGAAGCTAATATTTATATATCTGTCTTTTTTATTTAAGCATGTACTTTAACAAGTCTGTCTTTTGTATTTTCTACCTGCTTGATGAACTAGTCTGGCTATGCTAGAAGACAGTCTGTTTTTTTTTTTTTTCTTCATTGACACATAGAGAAAGGAGACATTTAAATAATATATTCTGGTAAGGAGTCCTTTGCCTGTAGTCATTCTGCCAAGTGCCATGGAAATTTTCTAAGTTGATTTTCTTATTTAGTTAACCAATAAATATTTATTCATTCTCTATTATGTGCACAGCATGTTATTTGCTTATGTTTTAGATGTTTTAAAAGAAATACAAGAAATACAATATGACTCTAGCCTTCAGAAGCTCATGACTTAGCTATGGAAATGAGACTAACATGAAGAATCACTGATGTGAATGCCTAATTGAGCATTAGGAACTCAAACATTGAAAGCATAGTAGGAACGAAAGTTGTTAGAGAAGATTTCATTGAGATTGGGGAATTCGAACCTTCAAAATTTGTGGAATGGAGATGAATAAGATGTTAAAAATGGAAATGTGGAAATTTTTGTGCATATGTGGAGGACAGTGAATGGATGAACCTCACTGAAGAGAAATAGGAAAATAAGAAATATGAACTGAAGAGGAAAAGAAATTAGATACAGTAAGCCAAAAGGGAAAGCACTAAATACTTTGAAAGCAAGTCTAAAACATTTGTATTTGAAAGCAATAGATATGTAAGAATCTTTAGCTATGGAAAATTAAAAGATAATAAGAATTTTTGACAAATATTTGTCATGAAAATATGTGATAGTGAGATTAAAGAAGAGGCAAGGTCAGTGCTGGAATCAAGTAATTATGTTAGCTAACTATTGCTGTGCTAATCTGGTTGTGAGATGAGGAAGGACCTGGAGTAGGGAAGTGGTAGTTGGGGTGAGTGAGATAAGGTAAATTCTTCCAAAAGGCATAAAGAAAATAAAAAACAGTCTTACTATCTTAGAAATTAGAGGATAGATATGTCTGTAGGGAGCTGGATATTCTATGATTGAATATGGAAGGAAATACAGATTCATTAGTGGTGAGGTAATAGGTGTAATAGCTGGAGAAGCAAGTGCATATCAGCTGATCACTATAGTAAGAAAAACAGAAGGGCTAGTTTAAAAACACCCCGCAGTTAGGATATCAGTGAAGACAAGAAGGGGATAAAAGAAATTAGAGAGATGGGAAAAACTCTTAAGTAAACTGCCAAAGATGGCAAAGGATGAAAGAATGTCACTAGGGAGTGGTTCATAGGAGTAAACACTAAAGATATTAAAGAATAACTCCAAGGAGAAGCCAAAGCCATAAGAAATAGTTTATATGGAGTAGTATGCACTGAATTAGATGGTAACTGGGGTAAGAAGGAATTAGTGTAGTTAGAAAGAGATGAAACATATTGATCAAATATGTGAAGAATTTGATAGTAAAAGCAGAGAGGGAATTGGTTAGTAAATAGAATAGATGAGCAGAAATAAGTATGTCATAATAGCTAGCCTCCAAAATGGAGCCATTCCTTTTTTGCTCCTGTTATTCATACCCTTGTATATACAGTTTCCTCTCCTATGGAATAATGTTGAGTTGTGTGGTCAATAGTATATTGAAAGTTACTGGTGTGTGATTTCTGAGCCTCAGTCATGAAAGTGTTGTGGCTCTGCCATGCTCTTTCGTAGATTGCTCATGCCGAGGGGGGACAGCCATCTTTTAATGATAACATCCACGCAGCTCATGAAGAGAAACTGAGACATCTTTCCAACAACCACATTATGTAAGGGAGCTAACTTAAAGTAGATTTTCAGGCCTAATCAGCCTTCAGGTGTCTGGGGAAATAGCTGACATCCTGATTACAACCTCATGAGAAACCATAAGCCAGAACCACCTAGCTAAGCTTTACCTGAATTCCTGATCCTTAGAAACAGGGAGATAATAAGTGTTTATTGTTTTAAGCCTCTAAGAACTAGGGTAATTTGTTATGTGATATTAGAAAGATAACATAGTTTTTTTTCAGATTTTTTTCTTTTGTGTGTGCTTATCTTTTTTATTTTTTGTTTTTAGCTGAATGTGTTTTAGGCATATTGGAATGAATCAGGATGACAAGAATCAGAGAATTGCAAGAGTAAGCTCTGAGAAGCTAGAAAATTAGGGGGATCAAAATACAGCTGGAGAGATTATTTTCAAAAGGCAAAAGTAGCCTATTTTCTTGGAGTAATGGGAAATTCAAAATAGATGTAGACTCTATTCCATTCTGAGAAAATGGGAGTGCCTGAAGTCATTCATACAAATTCCGTTTACTAAATCTCTGTGTGTACATGACCCTATGTTTTATATTCTTACCTAAATAAACAAGTAGATAATCTACTTACCATAATACATTTTCTATGATGGTGCACTTTTAAACAGTGAAAATATTAACTTCATTCCTCACAAAGGCTGAACACATAAGTGATTCATTAAATACAATAATGAAACAAGTTATTTTAATTTTGGTGCTCTCCATATTTTTTCTGTAGGGATTATTTACTTTTTAACCCATCTGCAGTCATTATGGCATCAGGGAGCTATGTGTTTGAACTCTGTAGGTTCTTTTTGCTGCCCAAAAGTCAAATGGACTTTTAAACTTTTGGTTGTGTTCTAAAAGGGTGACTTGAGAGTTGGTATAATAAAACAAGCCTGCAGCGGTACCACTGTGGCATCCAATCCTGTCAGATCTCAGAAGCTACGCAGGGTCGAGCCTGGTTAGGACTTGGATGGGAGACTGCCTGGGAACACCAGGTGTTGTAGACTTGAAAGAAGGACTCAGCAACCCACTCCCAAAAAACAATCTACCATTGAAAACCTTATGAATAGCAGAGAAGCAGTAATAATATTGTTTTACCTGTTGTACATAGGGTAACTATGAGTGGGATACCAACTCAATGGCACCTAATGACAACAACATAATAAAGCAGTTGCTGTGTCATGGAAATGAGATTATATATTATATCTCATTATAAATGAGATGTAGTTTATATACTGATTTTGTCCATGTGTAGGTCCTAAAATTCTTCTGGTAGCTGTTTAATGTATATTTTTCAAGGGAGAATATTCACTTATTTATTACATTGATCAATATTGTTAGAACATGATCTATTTGCAGGTTACTGTGTAGAGACCTTGGAGAGCTTCAAAGATTAATTATGGAGGTACCAGTTTACATTCCTACCAGTACACAGGCTTCTCTTTTCTCCACATCCTCACCAACACTTAGCGTCTTTCTTATAATAGCCATTCTAACAGGTGTGAGGTAATATCTTCTTGTGGTTTTGATTTGCATTGCTCTGATTATTAGTGACGTGGAACACATTTTTCATGTACTTATTGGGATTGTTTTTATGTCCTATTTGGAAAATACCTACTCTTTCTTCCCCCTTTTCAAACACTTATGTTGTTGTTACTGAGTTGTTTGAGTTCCTAGTATATTTTGCATATTAACCTCTTATGAAATATTTGGTTTGAAAATATTTTCTCCCATTCTGTACGCTGTATTTTCATTTTGTTGATTATATCCCTTGCTGTGCAGAATTTCTTTAATTTAGTAGTATATCATTTATTTTACTTTTGTTGTCTGTTTTTTTGTTATCACACTTTTGGTGTGATATTTAAAAATATTGCCCCAGACAATGTCAAGGATCTTTCTCCCTCTGTTTACTTGTAGCAGTTTATAGCTCCAGGACTTATATTTAAGTCTTTTATCCATTTTCAGTTGCTTTTGAGCTATGCCATTTCTTTTATGTTGTCAATATAAAATATAAAATATGAACCTAAAAATGTAAAATTACATTATTTTCCATTAGTATAATTAGGATTTATGCTCTCTGAAAATAGTTGATTCAAACATTTGAAAGACAGTAAACACCATTTACAATTCAGGAGTTAAATGATGATATTTGCCTCATAGAGAAAAAGTACAAGCCCATGTAATATGAACAAAATTATTAATATTTTGGGAATCTCTGTCTCACCTCTACTTCACCTTTAAAATTTGGTTCTGACTTTGCACATTGAGTTTCTTTTCCTCCTCCTGTCCTCAAGCATATGTGTGTTGACAGACTAGCTTTTTGGCATATGTGTATGTGTGTGTGTATGTGTGTGTGTGTGTGTGTGTGTGTGTGTGTGTGTGTGTGTGTGTGATGCAGAACCTATAAGAAGAACAGAGTCATAAAATGAAAGAATTGGATAAGTCTGGGAAGGAATTTGGTGGGGGAGAGTTTGGTAAGAAGGAAAAAATAGTTTTGTGTGTAAAGTCATTAGATAGAACATTTCTTAGGAATTTGAAGAAATATTGCTGTCTATGCAACAAGTGTAATCCTTTAAAGGATATGTGAAATGCATAAAATTATGACCATGTCATGTTTTAGACAGCTTTATTTTCTTTCTGAATTCTGCATTTTTCTTCTCATTCTCTCTCTCATTAAGGGGTAAAATGATTTTTATCTTTTTATTAAGATGTTTTAGACCTTTAATAAACAGAATTTGGAAACTGACATTTAGTTTCTTCTAAAGATTCTCCTCCCAGAGACCCCTGAATTCCTTTTCTAATGCTTTCTTCTTAATGGAAGAAATGTTTTGAATTTATAGAGATTCAGACTTTTTTCACCTGAGATTACTGCTATGAATGCATAAAGTATGGGATTATGATAAACTGGTTAATGCAATAATTCTTTTAGGGCCACAGTATGCTCACAAAAATTATTGAAGATCCCAAAAATCTTTATTGATAATACCTATCAGTAATCACTGTATTAAAAATTACAACTGAGAAAATTTAAAAATGTTTATGTATTCATTACAAACAAAATACTAAAACTATAATTTATAAACATAAACATTGTTATAAATATTAAGTATATTTTTCCAAATAAATAGTTATTGGAATGGCATTATTTTGTTTGTTTTTATGTTTGTGTAAATTTCTTTAGTGTCTGCTTTAATACATGATATTTGCACTTGCCTATCTATTTCTGTGTCAGTCCATTGCTTTATATTGTCTTTGTAGAAGTATATGGAGAAGGTCTATTTTCACATGTATGTAACTGAAAGAAGGAAGAGCTTTTTCAGATAATTGTGGATATTCTTCTTTATTGTTAGGTATTTAGCTTAGGCATTAGTAGGAAATATGGAGGAAATAGGTGGCTGGGAGATAGGTGGCTGCAGAAGCCTCTTAATACCCTTTCTTTCTGCTTACCACCACCTAACACCCTTGCTCCAGGAATATGGATCCCAATTACTACACTAAAACTCAATAATTGGTAACTTTCTCAAAGATTAGTTACAATGTGGATTCTGAAACTGTATTGTATTGGTTTCCTATTATTGCCAAAATAAATTACTACAAATTGCATAGTTTACAAAAGAAATTTTTTCTTGCATAGTTCTAGAGACCAGAAGACTGAAATCAAGGCATTAATAGACCTGTACTTTCTCTGGAAGCTCTATTAGAAAGGAAGTACCTTTCTGCACCTCTTTCATTGTCTAGTGGCTTCAGCTTTCCTTGACTTGTGACTTCATCACTCCAATCTCATATTGCCTCCTCATTTGCCTATACAATCTGCCTCTGCCTCATTCTTATAAGGACACTTGTCATTGGATTGAGGATCCACCCACATAAATCCAGGATAAGTGCCTTTCATCAAAATTCTTAACTTAATCACATCTTTTATGTGTAATTCAATCAATTTTTCAATATGAAGTTATATATGTTTTGGGTATTAAAATTTGGACATATCTTTTCATGCGCCACCATTCAGCACACTACATATAAATATGATCTTGTCCTACTGTACTGTATTAAAATTTATTAGTTTTTCTTGTACACACAAGTGTTTTTGTCCATGCATAATTTTATAACATAATGTGTTTGTTATGGGAACATATTTTGTTATGTAGTATCAAAATACCAATTAATACTAACATAAAACTCATCAAAAACAAGTTTAGAGTTTGGAAAAATGCCTAGTGACAGATAAAAGTTTTCCAAAATTCTAATTTTCACTTGGAAACTCTGATTTTATCAATGACAACAAATCTAGCCTGTTTTTTTCTTGAAATGACAGGCTTACTTTGTTCATTGTTAAGAAATTTTCCACTGAAATACCCCAAATTTAAATAGCCATCATTTACTTGTCTGTCATTCTTTCAAGTAAAAATAGTGTTTCTATGAAAAAGTAGATAGTTCAGCCCTCAAGTTGAACAATTCCTTGAGTGTTTTTCCTAGAACAAACCGTTCTACTTCAGTATGCAGCAAAGTACTTTGTATATAATTCTTGCTTTGTCACACAGACTACTTAAAGTATATTCGAATGACTGAGATTTAATAATATTAATCATTTCTACTGCTTCATCAAGAGTATTTTAAATGAAATGGGATTTTCAGCTTTATTTTCTGTACCTTGTGTGATCATAAAAAATATGATTACTGGTACAATCTGGTACCAGTTGATCATGTGAAGGTACCAGCAATTTTACGCATTTGCCCTTGAATCATGGGTGCAAATGTCAAAGTAGTGAAATAACACAAACAATACAATGAAATTATGAAGAGTTTTGACCTTACAGATCCTCAAAATGATCCTTGAGTACTTCTGTGTTGGGATATTTCTAAACTTCTTTGCATACAAAGTCCAAATCCTTTAGACTTAGCATTTCTGATGCTTGACTTTTTCCTTAAAGCATCACACTTTGCTTTGACAATAGTGTTAATGATACAGTATTTCTTTAAAAGATTCTTTACTGTAGATTCTGAGATTTTCTTCCAAGTCTGATACTGATTCAGTATATTTTGCCATTGATCTTTTCATGTTATTTCCAGAAAGTGTCAATAGAAGAATTTCAGACAATAAGCAGGATGTATACTCCTTTTTCTAATATTCCAATGTTGTTTATTAAGCAATTTGTTGAGGAGTTGCAATTGTGTAGTTATGCCACTGAGACTAGAAACTTGGGCTCATACATAAAGGCAATCATTAATATTTGTATGATATTGAATCATACATGCAAAATATGTATTTCCCTTCATTCTAGTTGGTTTTGTGCCTTTCAAGAATATTTTACAGGTTCTTTTATTTAGATTTTGAACATTTCTAGGGTTATATATAAATACTTATTACCATAATTGGGTGACTTTTCTTTTATTATGTCTGCTAATCCATTTTGTTTTATATGGTTATATACCATATTCCTTCACAGGAAGAATGAACAACATATATATGTTAATATTTTTCTAAATTAGTAAGTATGTCTAACCTAATCTTAATAGAATTATCATATTTTTCTCCATAGAGATAAATACTGTGATAGGGTTTAGAACAGCTGGTAGAGTGTGGCTCTGCACTCTCTGAGGACCCAGGTTTGATCTCCATCACTGCAAAAATGGGAGAAGGATGTGGCAATCCACTTCTGAAGCAATCCCAAAACAATCAGCTATTGAAAACCCTATGAGAGTTGCTATGAATCAGACCAACTCAATGGCACTTAACAACAACAATGAGAGATAAATACTGCTTACCCATTCCATTTAGTAACACAAAACAGGCAATAATATCCATGAACATGCTGACATATAGAGTGGTTTGTGGTGTGAACTAGCTCTATCTAATTAAAGCAGATAATGATTAAAATTGTGCAGTATTAGAAACTAAACAGACACTGAGACAAAGAAGAAAGAACAAAGAAATCTAGAAATAGATCACAATCTGTGGACATCTAAATATTAAAAAATCAACATGTCAAACCTGGTGAAAAGGCAGAAAGATGGACTTTTTAACAAGCAATGTTGGCAAAGGGAAAAAGGTGGAAGTTTTCTTTTCTTTCTTTTTCTTTTTCTCTTTTTTTGCAGTACTTGGAGGTTGAACCTAGGGCCTCACAGATACTTTCCAAGAGCTCTACTACTGAGCTATACCCCGAGTCCAGTTTTTATTTTTTAATTGAGCCAGGGTCTCACTAAGTTACACAGACAGCCTCTGACCTCAAATCTGAGAGCCTCCTGCCTCCACCTTCTGAGTTGCTAGGATTACAGTCACGAGCCACCATGTTCAGCTAAGGGGTAGAAGTTTCAAGCATGTAAGATAAATCATTTCTGGAGAAGCAACATAGTGCCTATAGCATACATACCTAACAATAGTGTATCACATACTTCAAATTTGCTGAGAGTAGATCTTATGTAAAGTGTTCTTATACATTAAAAATGATGATAAGAATAATAGAGTTGGGGAAAGTTTTTGAGAGATGAAGGATGTATTCATGACCTTGATGGTGTGATGGTTTCAGAGGTATATTATTTGTTCCCAAAATCATTGAGTTGAGTACATTAAATGTCTCCAGAATTTTCCATGTCACTCATCCCTCAAGAAAGTGGTTTAAAAAGTAAATGATGTTGGGATAATTGAATAGACATATGATAAGATAAAATTGCATCAATTCTTGCACTATTTTCAACATAAATTGCAAATAAATAAGATTTACAATTTAAAAATGAAAAATACAAAGAAATCTGATTCTATTCCTCATTTTAACCTAGGTATAGAGCAAAATGTTCTTAACTATAATTAAGATAAGGAGCCAGTAAAGCAAAGGACTAGTATATTTGACCACTGAATGGTCAAATATAAGTAACTGAATGGTGAAAGAAATGTAAACAAAGCCAAACATAACTGATAAACCAGAAAAAAATACTTGCAATTTATTTCAGAAATAGTATCATATAGCAGTTTAAAAAATAGCAATAGGAAGTTACAACTTTAGAGAAAAATGAACAATTCATAGGAAATGAAAGGCAAATGACCCTTAAATATATGAAAATTTACTCAACTTTGTTCCCAATAAGTAAAATGCAAGCTGATAATGAAATGAGATTCAATTCTATTAGGTTGGTGAGAGTTCTAATTTGACAACATGCTCATGGGTCAAGGCTGAGGGGAAACAGGTGTTCTCATGTTGCTAGTGGGAATACAAAATGATATAACTTATGAAGAAATGCTCCACAATTTCTACTAAAATTATGCATGCCTTTATTTTTTGACCCAACACTTCCTCTGCTAAGAATCTGTTGCAAATATTTCAATAAAAAATATGAAAAGGTATTTACACAGGATTACTCTTTGCACAGGGCTGGGGTTTAGCTCAGTTGGTAGGGTGCTGCTCTGCAGTCTCTGAGGACCCTAGTTCGAGTCCAGCACCACAAAAATGGGAGAAGGATGTGGCATTCCCAAAGCAATCCCAAAGCAATCCTGAAACAATCAGCCTTTGAAAACCTTATGAGAGTCACTATGAGTTGGACATGACTCAATAGCACCTAGCAACAACAGCTACTTATTGCATAGTATGTATTTATTTATTTGGATGTGGGATTAAGTAAAAAGCTACTATATCCATGCAATGGAGTTTTATTCCTCTGTGGCAGAATGAAAAAATTTTTTATATACTATTATAGAGTAAAATAATAAGATAGAATGTTTGGAGCATGTTATTACCCATATCTAATTATATATGTATGTATTTACATTATAAACAGATGAATACATGAGAATATTTTTAAAAAATGAACAATATGTGGAGGGCACATAAGTGGAAGGTAAACTTCTATGAATATACTGAATATTAGGAATTTCATTTTGAATCATTTAAATATATTTTACATGATCTTTGAAAATTATTATAAGTACAAAAGCAGTACAAAAACCAAAAGCAAAATGATTTAATTCACCATGATCATATAAGCTACCTAAAGAATGACCAGAAGCTATCAAAGGCCTCTGTGGTCTTTTCACAAAGCTCCGAACTTAACTTAGAGAAGCTTTCATTAGTTGAAAAAGGGAAAGTTGTTGATGTCAATGCAATAACTAACTGCCATCAATTGACACAAATAAATATGCTAAGACTATGTCTTTTCTGACAACTCTGCTGATGCAAAATTCAGTCGATTAATATTTGTCATGTTTATTAATATGGTTGGGCTTGTTTCTTATATCTAATCTTTTGTTTATATCTCTTCTACTTTTGTTTGTAACTTTTCTTTCTTTGTTTTAATACTGATATTTTTGCTCATTTTCTTCTCTTATTTTACTACCTCTGCCCCATTGTTCTGGAATGTACTCACTCTGTGTTCCAAAGAGGCTTACCCTTGAAGTTTCCTATGTATATTTAACTTAATAAAACCTTAAGATTACAGAACATAATCAAGAAACACCTCTATGAAGCAGAGTATTTGTCCTTTGGAACCCCAAACAAAAAGAATCCATACACCCATGCCTCCTAACCTGTTTCACGTTTTTCATTTCTTACTCTCTCCTTTCATTCTGGGTAAATCTTCTAGCTCACTAATTCTATTTTCCACTCTATCTTTCATCCTGTTTTAATCAGTGATAGAATTATTTACTTCACAGTGCTTTCTAGATTTTTTTCAATCATTTCTGATAGTTTCTAAACTTGTGCTTATTTTTGCCATTGCCCAGTTTAATTCTTTAACTCTTTCATACATAGTCCTTCTGAATGTTGAGAATGATAATTTCAAAGTCTTCATGTCTTATAGGTACTGATGCATTTTTAATGTTATTTCTTGCTTTGAAGGGATCTGACCTAAAGTGGCCAACATTCATACCAGTGCAGCAATCTTTATGAGTTATGCATGATTTTTATTTCTAGAAATTTTGCAAGTCAACCCTATAGGATTTTTATGATTCTCACAATGATTTTGGGCTCAGAACAAATAGTTTGGACTCACTTTGTCCTCCAAAAGTCAATATCTCCAACACCATGTGGCTTGGAGAACTGGCCTCAGAGATTCCCCTGCCTTTTCCTGTTGCCTCATATCTCGGCAGCTCACTCTTTCTTATTCCCTGTTGCTCTTACTTTGAAGTCCTGGCTCCACTTTCCCCATCTTTGCCTCTGAAGCATAACTGCTCTGGTGTCCAGATATCAAAACCTTGGCTTAAGAAATTTTGGACACTAGAACACACTTTTGTTCCAGGTTTTCTTCATCATTTCCATACTGTTATTTAATAATATTCATCATTTTCTTTTTATCTGCATAAATTGGAGTAATAATAATAATAATAATAATAATAATAATTTTTTCTAGACATTTTATTTTTAAAATTTAATTTGCTTATTCTTTTTGCTTGTATTTGTTCTCATTGGAATAGTGAGCAGTTTGGAATATGTAAATCATGTAAAAGGTTTTAAAAGACTGTGGGTTCTTGTGGAGGTTATGACTATTTTAAATGTTAATGAAAATTTCTCTAGTATATTTCAGTAAGCAAATACAAAAAATCTTCCAATGGGCCTGTAGGGAACAGAAAAATTGTGTGCTTGATGTAAGATTTTGCTCCATGCCAAAAGACTCTCTCATAGACTTTATTTCAATGAGGAAATCATGGTGTGTAGCTTGAGCCAGCAATTTACAGATTACTAGGCAAGAAGATTTATTGAACCAAACAATAAAAAGGAAAAACCATTTTATAATGCATGATAGAATAGTCTAAAAAAGTTGTTGTCTTCCCCAGTCTGTTCATAAATCATCACCTTATCATTTTTGTGTAGTCATGCTTAACATTTTTTATTCTGGAATTATGAATAAAATCTTTATAATGCAGGCATTGAAATCCATTTTTATGTCTTATCTAATAAGCATTTCAAAATGCCATTCTCCTATTTTTTCTTATTTTTATTCCCTTTCTATTAGAAATTCCCCATCCCATAACTCACTCCGTGTAAGATAAATAGACTCAGAAGACCTATGCATGTGGCTTACACTCATATGAAGAAAATAGGAATTTCAAAATAAGTACTTCAAACTTATGTTACAAAGGCTTGTTTTCTGTTTTGGGAAGTGTGGTTTTAGAAGTTATGATTATTAAGGGCAGATAAGATCCATATGAGGCTTATATTGTTTTGCTATTCTCAATTTTATTTTATCCACTATTCTTTTTTATTAGAATTTTAAGTGTACAACATAAAGTCTCATTATGACATTTCCATATATGCATTTCATTTCATTGCTCATGTGCACCTCCCCCATTACCCTCACATTATCTTCTTGCCCCTTTCTCATCCCACTAACAGTCCCTCTTCTACTTGCATGTTTTGTTTTTGTATATATCTATCTCTCTCTATATATGCAGCATGATTTTACTTTAGGGAAAAATATGTGATATTTCCTTTCCTTTCTCCTACTAACTTTTCTTCTTGCCACCTCTCCTTTTTCTTCAGTCCATTATCTTTCCCTGCATGGCCTTCTCTGCTTTTATGACTACATGTTTTAATACTGAACATATAGTGAAGTCTAACATCCATATCTGAGACAAAATATGCTATGTTTGTCTTTCTGGGTCTGGCTTACTTTGCTTAAAATGATGATCCTTATTTCTATCCACTTCCCAGCAAATGCCAATATTTCATCCTCCTTTATGGCTGAATAAAACTACATGATGTAAATATACCACAATTTCTTTACCCATTCATCTGTTGACTTCATGTCTTAACTATTGTGAATAATGCCATAATAAACATGGATGAGCAAGAATCTCTCTGCTATATTGACTTATATTCTTTTGGATATATATTCAGGAGTGGCATAGCTAGGTCATATGGTAGTTTTATTTTTATATTTTTGAGGAACCTCCACATTGATTTCCATAATGGATGCATCAATCTGCATTCTCACCAGCAATATTTATGGCTTATTTTGTTGATGATAGCCATTCTGATTGTGGTGAGATGGTATCTCCAAGTAGTTTTTTTGATTTGTATTTCTCTGATGGCTAAGGATGTTGAACATTTTTTCATGATTGTTAGCAATTTGTATTTCTTCTTTTGAGACTTCTCTGTTCAACTCTTTTGCCCATTTTTTGATAGGATACTTTTTTTTTTTTGGTGTTTAGATTTTTGAGCTCTTTGTATATTCTAGGTATTAATACCCTATCTGATACATAGCTGACAAAGATTTTCTCCCATTCTGTAGGCTCTATCTTCACTCTGGTAATTGTGTCCTTTGCTATACAAAAGCTTTTTAATTTAATGCAATTCCATTTGTTAAATCTTGCTATTGTTTCCTGTGCTACTGAAGTCCTGTTCAGAAAGTCCTCGTACAAAAGTGCCCATCTACAGAACAATGGATAAAAAACGATGGTATGTATACACAATGGAATATTACTCAGCAATAAAAAAACCAAAATAATGTCATTTGCAGCAAAATGGATGGAATTGGAGAAAATTATTTTAAGTGAATGAACACAAGCCCAGAAAGAGAAATACCACATGTTCTCACTCATATGTGGGAGCTGAGTCAAAAGTTAAAAGAAGCAAAAAAATCCTATGTGGAGGTCAGAGCATAATAAAAAGCTGAAATTGACTTAGCAGAGAAGGGACAATTTGGGGAGCACAAAAGGAGGGAGGGATCTAGAAAAGGAGGAAATCCTGGGAGAGGAGAGAGGGGAGAGGAGAACAATGAGGAGTGAGGAAAGGGGGAGGGGGGACCTCAGGGTGAACAACCCAACTCTAATAGTCCTGAAAATAATTATAATAATACCAATAATACCAAAGAATGGTTATAATACAGATGGGCTAGAAAATTCAAGTAATAGTACTGACAATGTAAAAAGATAATTCACTACAGGAAAAGTTTCAATCTTAAACATAATTGAGATCAAAGGATATATAGAAAAATATTACCACAAAAAGACATGGAAATGGAACAGAGTTAGAGTGGGGGGAGGAAGTGCACAAGAAGGTAAGGGGGAACTTATCTGTGCAATGTACAACAAATACATATGGAAATGTCACAATGAAATGCATGTGAATGAATCACATTAAGTTGTACATTTAAAATTTCCAATAAAAAAACCAAACAGAAGATTTCAAAGGGCACCATGAAAAGACAGAATCATATATTATGATGACATGTGCAAAGAACTGGAGATAGAAAATCAAAAGGGAAGAATACACTTTGTTTTTCTCAAGATTAAGGAATTGAATAAAAAATTAAAGCCTTGAGTGACAATTATGAAAGATTCTATAGGGAAAATATTAAATGATGCAGGAAGCATCACATGAAGATAGAAAGAAATAACAGAGTCATTATACCAAAAAGAATTGTTGGATGACCAGCCACTTCAAGAAGTTGCATATTATCAGGAACCAATAATACTCAAGGACAAAATGGAAGCTGCCTTCAAATAATTGGTGAAAAACAGGGCTCCAGTAATGATAACTTTGGTGGATATGATAATCTTGGTTGGCAATTATTTACTTTCATGGCTTGAAATATATTATTCTGTACTTTACAGATTTTAGTATTTGTGCTGAGAAGTCTGATATAATTCTGATGGGTTTTCCTTTGTAGGTGAGTTGGTTTTTTTCTCTTTGCTGCTTTCAATATTTTTCCTTTGTTCTGTAATCTTGGCATTTTAATTAGTATGTTTCATAAGGAAGTTCTTTTCTGGTTATGTCTTTTTGGTGTTTTACATGCCTCTTGTTGTTGGATGTCCATTGTTTTCTCCAGATTTGAGAAATTTTTACTATAATTTCACTGGATAAGTTTTCTATGCCTTTAGTTTTTTTTCTCCCTTCATTGGTAAATGATGGTGGGGCACAGAGTAATACAGCATTGGCTTTTACTATTACATCAATTTTGGTTATACTTTTACCAACTTACAAGGTTTATAGAGCTTTTGGACTTATGTGTTGCAAAACTCAAATGCATATTTGGGTTATATTCCCCTACTTTTCCAATATACTCCTTAAGTTGCATGATTTACATTGAAATTATCCTATCCTCCTTCTTATCCTTCTACATTGATTCTCCTCCCCCTCCCACCTTCCCTTTGCTGGTTCTCCCCCTCCTTTCTACTCTCTATATTGTCCCTACCCCCCTAAGATTAATTGTGCATTTTTCATATATCTACTTGTGTTTAGGATTTTTCTTCTCTTAAGTAAGATTCATCTACCATAATTGACTGAGAACATATGGTATTTCTCTTTTGAGTTTCTGTTTGCTTGCTAAAGATGATTTATTCCAGTTCCATTCATTTTGCTGCAAATGGCATTATTTCATTTTAATTGCTGAGTAGTATCCTACTGTCTATAGTCTATATGTACTATAACTTTTTTTATCCATTCTTTTATTGATGGGCACCTTGGTTGGTTCCATATCCTTGCCATTGTGAAGACTGCTGCATTGAATACAGAGATGCAAGTGTCTCTGTGGTATGATGACTTACCTCCCTTTGGGTATATTCCCAAGAGTGGTATGGCTGGGTCACTTGGCAGTTCTGTTTTTAGTTTTATGAGGTATCACCATATTGATTTCCAAAGTGATTGAACCAATTTACAGTCCCATCAACAATGTAAGTTGTTGTTGTTGTTTTTAGGTGCCGAGTCAGTATCCAACTCATAGCGACCCTCATAAGGTTTTCAATGGCTGACTGTTTCAGGATTGCCTTGGGAGTGGATTGCCAGGCCCTTCTCCCATTTTTGTGGTGCTGGGAATTGAACTTGGGACCTCAGAGACTGCAGCACAGTGCTCTACCAACTGAGCTAAATCCCAGCCCAACAATGTAACTGTGTTCCCTTTTCTCCATAACCTCACCAGCATTTGTTATTATTTGTTTTGTTGATCTTGGCCATTCTTACTGGAGTTAAGTGGAATCTCATAGTTGTTTTGATTTGCATTTCCCTGATGGCTAGGGATATTGAACATTTTTTTAAGTTAGACTTATGAACTTCTTTATTTGAGAACTGTCTGTTCAATTCCTTTACTCACTTGTGTATTGGATTATTTCTTGTCTTGGGATTTGCTTTCTTGAGTTCTTTGTAAATTCTATAAATTAGTCCTCTGTCAGATGTGTAGGATGTGAAGATTTTTCTCCCATTCAGTGGGCTCCTTCTTACCTCTGTTGATTGTTTCCTTTCCGGTATAGAAGCTTTTTAATTTTATGTAATCTCCTTTGTCTACTCTTGGTGTGAATTAGTTTTTATCTCAGCTTCTTCTACCCAGAGATTTGGGTGTTTGGTCTCTTCATCATGTCCCAAATTTCTTGAAAATTGTGGTCATGTTCTTTTGTGTTTTTTTCTGTGTTGAAATCTGAATGTAGTATTTCCTCAAACTTGTCTTCCTTCCCTGATATTGTATCTTTTGCTTCATGAGTAGTGGTATTTCATTTGGTTTATTGAGACCTTCATTTCTAAAATTTGTGTGTTTTTGTTTGTTATTTTGTTTTTGTTTTCAAAAATCTCAATTTTCTCTCTGAATTTCTCATCTATTTTGCTGAGTTAGTCTTCTACATTGGTGATTTTCTGACCTTGCTCCTGCATTGACTTCCTTGATTCTTTCATTTGCTTGTTTATGTCCCCTTTGGAGTCATTGATCATTTTTACAAGCACACTTTTAAATTGTTTGATATATCTACTATTTCAGAATCTTTGGATTCAGTGGTTAAAGAATTATGGTCTTTTGGAGAGATTTGTTACCTGGCTTTTTCATGTTTCTTGTGTTTCTAACTTGTGATTTGTGCATCTCTTTAGATGAAGGCTCTGTTTCCCCTCCCAGAGGGGAAGCTACAGCTAGAACTGTGTTCTGTTCAGTCTCTCTTATTGCTCAGCTCCATTCTGCAAGCGTGGACCATATCACAATCTCCTCTATGGTTTCTATGCTTTTCCAGACCTTCTTTCTTTGAAAAAGAGTCCACTGCTTCCTTTTCTCACACTTGTGTTTTTACTGCTGTTCTCAGTTTTATAAGTAAGGGCTTAATCTGTTTCTATTGCTCCTAATTCCATCCCTGATTTTCTAATTTCTTTTCTATTTCTATTGCTGCCCCAGACTCATCTCAGAAATTGCTGTTTATAAGAAAGATGTGTGGAATGTGAATTATCTGTCTGGATCAGGTTGTATTCATCATCATCAGTTGTTTAGGATTAGTTTCTAACATTGCTCTCCAATTGTGAAAGCAGTGGAAATGCCAGACATATTTTCTAGGACTCTTATATCTTTCTTTTTTAAGTGTGAATGAAAATCCTATGTTGGGACAATTTATAAGGAAGATAATATTTGAGAGGGGAAATGATTTTATTTTAAATAAGGAAAGCAATTTGTAAAGCAGTTAATTTAAATGTGAAAGCAAAGAATCCATATTTCTATCCCAAGTTGGTAGAGTAGTTCGTATAATGAAAACTTTAATAGAATATGAAACACAATATATGATACACACACACACACACACATATATGAGGCATAGTATAGAAGAGGCATATGTACAGTTCAAATACAGGTGAAATTTAAAAGACAAAATGTACATAAGAGGCATACTTATACTTTGAAGACTAAAGTCTCAATTTGTGTTAATTATTAAATATGTTCATCATTCCCTCTCTTTTATTTTTAACTTTATGAAATTATATGTTTCCTTAATAAATCACACCAATGGAATCATATTTGTGCATTCTTTGTGAATTTCTTATTTTGTTCTTACGAGGTAGTCCACTTATTTTTGCTATTGTGTAATATTCCCTTGTGTGTATGTGTGTACACATGCAGGAATACATATATGTGACTATTCATATAGTTTTATATACAAACAGACTACTGATAAATATTTGTTATGTTTCCAGTTTTTTTGTTATAGTTAACAATGAGGCTGTGAATAATGGTAAAAACAACTAAAGCTACTATACTCATTATATGTGAGGCACTGTTCCAAACACTAAATATATGTTCAATTAAATATTAACAGAAACCTATGAGGTAAGTACTATTATTATCAACAACTTAGAGGTAAAGAGACTGGACCATAAACATGCTAATAAATTATGTGAAATACAATTACAGTGTAGCAGATATGAGATTTCAACCTGAGACCCTGATTACATTGTCTATGATCTTAACCACCGCTGCTTTATTGTTTGATTCTTATAATGCTTCTGAACCACAGTTGCAAGGATTTCTCTATAGGTCTTCACAGACATGGAATTTCTGGATTGGAGAGTTTCCATATATTTCACTTTACTAGGTAATGCCAAACTTTTCCAAGGGATTGTTCCAATTTATCCTCCTTGCAGTGAGAATTTTTAACACACATCTTTGTCAACACTTGGTATCATATCACTTTTTAGATTTTCCAAGTATTGTTGGTATGGACCGGAATTTTAATTTTATTTTTTCTGATTATAAGGAAGCTGAACATTTTCATGTTTTTTCCTTGTGAAAAGTCTTTTTAAAATCATTTTTTCCTACTTAAATGTTTGTCTTTTCCTTATTGATCCATCAAGCTTTTTAAAAATTGTTTTGGACAATATATCTTTATGCTTCACATCTTTTGCCAAGATCTTATTTATGCCTTGCTCTTTTAATTTTGGTGAACAGAAGTTCTTAATTTCACTATAGTCAAGTTTATAATTTCCTTTATGGTCTACAGTTTTTGTATTAAGTAATAATCTTATTTTGAATATGATATGCTAAAATTTTTAGAGTTTGCTTTCAATTATAAGTATTTAAACTATATTTTTATGTTGTGAGGTAGCAATCCACTTTTATTTTCTTTCTAGATGGTAACTAATTGGCTCATATTAAAGAATCTGTCTTTTCCTTACTTACCAAGAGATCTCCCTCTATTATCAATTGAAAATTTTATGGGTGCATTTATCATTGTTGTTAGGTGCTGTCCAGGTGAGTCTGAATCATAGCAACCCTATGTACAACAGAGGGTTTTCAATGGCTGATTGTTTTGGGATTGCTTTGGGAATGGATTGCCTTGTCCTTCACCTGGGATATATATATATATATATATATATATATATATATATATATGTATGTATGTATATGTGTGTATATATGTATATATACATGTATGTATACATATACACACATGTGTACATGCATGTGTGTTTATGGATTCATGGTGTAATTCTCCCTTTATATTTCTTTCCTTTCTAAAAATGAATAATTTTCTTCACAAGATTTATCCAGTGTTTGTTAAATTTACTTCTAGTTACTTAGTATTTTTTTGTTGTTGCTACTGAAAAATGATATTTAGGAAACTAAATGTATATGTTGATATGTAGAAATACAATAGTATATCTTTATTTAAAATTATATTTTTCTTTGTAGCATTGTGATACTCTTATTAATATAACAATTGCCTGCATGTTTTAGGTAGACAACTATATAATCTGAGGATACTGTCTTGTTTTCTTCCTTTCCAATTGTGAGAATTTTAATTTTGTTTTCTTCTGTTATTCTAAGTGAGAATCTCTAATGCAATGCTGAATAAAGTGGTGATAGCAACTATTTTTTTCTATGTTACCATGAGAAATTTACAAGGATTTTTATAATATTTTTGCTCAGATTGAAAACAAAGTCTATTCCATGTCCATTTTGATGTTTATTATAGGTGTTGAATATTACTGGCTGATTTTTGTGCACTTATTGAAATTGATTTATCATTTTTTTCCAACCTCTCTAGACTGTTTCTTGGACAATGGCTCTTCTAGTTCGCAACCTACTTTTATATTTGAATTTAATTGATTTATTGACTTTAAACTCTGGTTAGTATAGCGTTTATTTCTTGAGTGTTTATTTAGTTCCCTTTCAAATCTGTATGATCGTTTTTAAAGTCTCTTATTGCTGATCAAATGATCAAACTTCTCTTTTGCTTCTTTAAACATGTAATTATCAGCCAGCTTGTTCTTCCTGTTATTTATGAAAGTTTTTTACTTATAATGCTATTTTCCTTTTGTATTTTGTGATTTCTGATTGTGAGTTATTAGAACTTTATCTGTGGGAATGATTTAAGGATTTTGTCACAAGTGATTTTCTCCAGAAAAATTGCATTTACTTCTACTAGTTGCCCAGGGCCAGAATCAAACCAAATTATACTAAATTTCCTTTAGAGGATTCACAATTTTTATTGAAAGCACAGTTTGGCTATATGCAAAAATAAAAGCAAGAACAAAGCTCCAGTAAGCAGTCTCCAGCTACCTGGAGAGTCTCATCTTAAATCCCCACATGGTGAGAGTGTTGGCCTTTCCTGTTGATAAGAATATCAGAATCTCTTGGTTTCAGCAGAAACTTCTGGAGGAATGCCAGATTGATTATTTCTTACATTTCAGCATAATCAGGAATGTGTTAATTTTGTTTGGGGGCTTTTTAGTTCCTGACTTTTATGTCAATTCAGTAATTCATTTAAAGAAAAATATATCTTATCTAGAACTTCAATTGATACAATTGAGACAATGACTCCATAATATCTATTCAGCCATATTTCCAGAAAGAAAAATATATAACAGTTTAATAATTGTAATACTAATCAAAATTATAATAACTAACATTTGTTGACTACTTCCTATCTGCAGCCACTAAATATTATTTAATATAATTTTTGCTGTATGTATACAACATACTATTATTATTCCAATTATAAGTGATAACATTGAGATTTAATGTCTCATAGCCTCATGTGGTGGAATTCTGGACTCATGTTTGATTTTAAAGCCAAAAGTTGTAATTATTATGATACATAAGTTGTACCATTTCTGTAGTGTCTCCAAAATATTATGCCAAAGTGGAAATGTTTTACATTGCCTTTGGATGGGAGAATCTTTCAAACAAAATGATCTTGGCCAAGTGGCAAATAGTTTAAATATATAACCTTTCATATTTGGAATACATGTACTCCTAACTGGTTACTTATTTGTCAAAACAAAGTTTTTTTTAATAGTTTTTTGATATTTTAAAAAAGTTCACAATACCACTAAAAAAGCCAAGTTGGTGTTTATCTCTAAAATGATCATAGGAGTTATGTAGCATGAGAGAGGAGATTCAGAAATAAGACAGTTTACATCTTCTGTTGAGGCTTCAGGATGTACAATGTTTAATAGAACTGCTGATAAGTAGGAAGTAAGTTCAGTGTATAATTTCATGCAACTTAAAAAGTTGCTTTAAAGATGTTCTGTAATAATTTAATTCTCTACTTTATGAATTCCTTTATTAATTCCCTTATTAATTTCCTTTAGTAAAATTCTCTTCTTTTAGTCTGTTATCTTTACAGAATGTGAAGAAAAACATTAAGTATTTGAAGGGAACATGCTAGCTGATGTGAGATTTTTATCTTTTTAAAAGCATATATGTGAAGAATTAAATGAGGAATAATGTCATAAACACTCTAAATTTCTGAATTAGCCTAAATGAAGCTGGAAAAAGTTGATGATTAGTAATATCTGACAGCAAAGAGGATGTGAATGATTAATCTTTCTTTCTTTATGGACTCTTTTCATAAGGAATCAACTAACAGCTTATCCAGAGTTTGAATCAAAGCTTTTTCTCTTGCTTAAAAGTCTACTTATATACTAAGAATTTTTTAGTATATAGGCACAATTTGAATTCTAATGCATATTGTGCTAATTTTTCCTTTAGACACTAACTTTTTATTTCAAATGAAACAGATGGTTGGATTCTGTTTTCTTTTCTAACCATCCATCTAGGTAATTGAAGTGGAAGAGACTATGTTTGTCCTGGCAGTTCTGAATGAACCAAGTAGCATCTAATGGGATAAAAACATTAGCTACCAAGTCCAGGCCTGAAATACCTTTCTTGCACCCATAATCAGATACAACTAAAGAACCAGCCATCTACTGGTAATGATTTTCTATCACTGTTGGCCTGGTTTGAGTCCAAATTGCTTTCCTGGAAGAAATGTTGTTGTGCATTATGTATTGCTTATCTGCTGTTCCCTCTCCTCTCGTTCATGTGGTTTCTGTGCCATCCGATCCTTGCCGGCTGCAGCATCTATCTCAGAGAATCTCCTAAATAAATAATTAGATTTTCTCTTAAGATTGTCTTTTGCTGATGCCTCTAAAATGTTGTAGTTCCTATCCCTTCAAACTTTAGCTTTTAACAATTATAAAGAAACTTTTTTCTTACCTATGAGGTTTCAGTAAACTTCAATACTTGCTCATTTGAAAGTTGAACCCAGGGCCATGTCCATACTTTCAAGCAGCACTCCCAACTCCTTTTTAAAAAGTTTTTATCTTGAGACACAATCTGGCCATGTTATGCAGGCTGCCTCTGGCCTAGCACTTGCAATCCTCTTGTCTCCACCTCCCAAGTACTGGGATTATATGCATGTACTACAGCACCTGGCTTTCTGCCACTTTTTAATTATATAGCCATTTTTCATTTAAACTGGTTGTGAAATGAGCATTGCAAATGTCCCTATCAGACTCTTTGCATTTATTTATGAAGAAAATTTCCCAGCTAATTTTTATTAAATATATGTCATTTTGCCTTGAAGTAAATAATTGTTGGGATTGTTGAGCTGTTCTGAGCAGATACATATGGTGCACTTACATATTATTCTGAAAAAAAATGGCTATTGTTCTTTATAGGAAAGTGATTGGAAGAAATAGAGGCTGTTGAGGCATAAATGTTTTAGACCTTTTAAATCTTGGGTCTTAAATTTTGGGTTTTATGTGTTTTATCTATGGTATGAGATCTATCTTATAGCATAATTATGGAAGGAAATGAAGTTCAGGAAAGTGATAAGATCAATTGTAAGATTTCTTTGGGGCATCCTTGTTTAGGTGGCCATGAATTTTCTCAGTTTTGGCTAAGACTGTGAAGGTAAGAACGGTTTTTGTATTGAGTACAATCTTTTTGATGACAGTGAAATAATTCCCTTGTCAGGTTGCTTTTTTATCCTTAACCCAATAAGAGAATAGTTTTATTAGATTAGGACAATCAAGGCACAAAAAACAATATTAATCTTGGACAATAAGAACTGTTAATAATAATTTATGCAATTAGATTTCTTTTAGAGTGGCATACACAACCATTATTTTTGTGTGTATGATTATTTAGCAGAACACTTATTTATCTGTATTGTTTTCTTTTGGGAATTAGAAAGGCATCTTGTGTTTGGTAGAAATGGAGATGTGTGCCATTTGTTCCATTATTATCATTTTGCTTCCCTGAGTTGGTGACAAGTGGCAAGTTCTTTAACTTTATATGAATTTAGTAGAGTGTATACTTAATACATGTACTGAAGGAAAGATCTCATGATGGTTTTATTGAAGGAGAATGCTTCTACAGATGGGGAGTGGGGAAGAAAACTATCACTGAATTTTTTCCTTTGGAGAAGTGTTAAGAAACAAAATATTTGAAAGTATGACACAGCATAAATATGGCTCTACTCTGTTATCACATTATGACGGGCAAACATTTTACTACATTGTAAAAATTGTCAACAGTCTCTAAAGACTAGAAAAACAGAGACCAAGAAAAAATATATACATAATTTTTTGTTGTTTTGAAACAGAATAATATTTTTTGTTTGTTGTGGGCTTCACTATGTGGCCCAGGCTGTTTCTGAACTCATGATACACCTGTCTCTGCCTCATGAGTGCTAGGATTATAAGTGTGTGCCACCATGCCAGTGAGACCAGGGATATTGATGAAGAGGCAGAAACAGAAATAGTAAAACTCCTAGACCTGCTACAATTTTTTGTCTGAGGAACCTTAGAAGGTAAATGGATTTTGTTTGTATTAGTTTAGATTTTGAACTAGGGAATTGATTTAGATATACAAATCAAAAGAAATTAGGAGGGCACATAGGATGTGAAGAGAAATGGCAAGATGTGAAATTTAAGCAAAAAAAAAAAAGAAAAAGAAAAAGAAAGAAAGAAAATGATGCTGTGTGACTTTGGCTAGAAACTTATATTCTCTGAGCCTCAAATCTCTTCATCATGTAGAGAGAAGTGACACATTACAGGGCAGGGAAATGTGATGGGAAGGTTTTACTGGGCACAGGCAACAAAGGAATGCATCCTCTCTAGAGAATTTAAACTGGCTGAAAGCTAGCTTCTCTTTTCTTCTCTCTCCTCTCCTCTCCTCTTTTCTTTCTTTCTTTCTCTTTCTTTCTTTCTTTGTTTCTTTCTTTCTTTCTTTCTTTCTTTCTTTCTTTCTTTCTTTCTTTTCTCTTTCCTTTTCTTTCTTTTCTTTTTTTTCTTTTCTCTTCTTCTTTTTTCTTTCTTTACCACTATGCATAGGCAATTCTAAATGATGTCAGTGATAGAATAGTCCTTATGCAGGGCCAGGCTGCTCCCATAGCTGCTATTTTTGTGTGCCATTCCCTTCTTTATACTTCATTACAGTGGCTTTGACAACAGAAACAATGCTGGGAGTTCATAATTTTGCTGCTGATTTTAAAGAAATGGGAGCTAATCTCTTTCCATATTAATGATAAAGACTACACCATGACAAAAACTACAATAACAGCAGAAAGTGCCTATGGAACGATTTTGACATCCCTGGCAGTTATAAAAATAATTACATTTATTTTTACCACAATCATGAAATTATTTTTACTGCAATTTTTAGTTGGGAAAATTGAGACTATTGAGAAACTAAGAAATTGGTCCTAGGTCATACAGTCTATTGGTGGAGGATCTGAAATTCTTGTCTGGTTCTGCCTGACTTCATAACCTATATTTCTTTCCATCATTAGTACTCTGATTCCCACTAAAACTTTCCTTGGCCACCTTTTTTGAATACTTTTTAATGTAACTTTGGTAATAACTATATTTTCTCTTTTAGCTTCTCCTCTTCCTTCTTTTTGTCATTCTCCTAGGAAAGGCTTTCATACTTGTTACCTCCTCTTAACTCGTTTGACAAGTCCCTCCAAGCTTGCTCTATCTAAGTCAGGTGTGACTTTCTTGACAGCTCCAGTGTTGTACTTGGAAGCAGTTTTGGAAATAGACATATAATCTATCATCTTCTAACAGCCCTCTTGCAAGTTAGGATTAATCTAATTACTCTTGTTAATTGTGATGGGTCTGGTGTTCAGTCAGCAAATTCCAATCCTCTCCCTATCCCATGGGATTCCACTTGAATAGAGAATCAGCATCAAGGAGGATAGAGAAGGGGTGCCGATATTTTTTAAAGCAATATTAATGAGATGAAGTGGAGATTACTAGCATAAGTTTTATTCCCCCTGACAAATTTTTTTTTGGACTACAGTATGATCTGTGGCCCCTGAAGAACATAAGCTAAACTGTAAGTCTAGGCTATTCTTTTAACCTGAATTTGAATTGCCATGGATTAGACAACTATAAATAATGACTAAATAGTGATTTTATAATGAATATTTGACATTCCTGAATAATCACTTAAAAATAAATTTTGCATATCTTAAAATACTCTATGTGAATACAGAGATTCTATAACTTATTTTGCATTTCCTAAAACTGATAAGATAGAACCCTGCCTTCATCACAATAATGATTATTCAAAATTAGTTTTAATCTCTTCCAAATATTTAATCATGACTATTTCAGATCTTTGAAAGTGGAAAAATCAAAAATCCCTATGCTATCAGTATCATGTGAGCCCAATTATTTACAATGATGCTATAATCAAAATGCACAACCAGAGGGGACACAGAAGTTATCAGAGGGTATACAAAACTGCATTTGCATCCAGGGCTATATGCTGTGATGCATAAAGCATAAAGAGGGGAAAAAACCCAATATATTTCAGATACACAATACTTAGTAACCGATTTTCCTTAATAAAGGAAGATAAGACCAGATACAATATTTTCTTGAAGCTATTTTTATTCATTTCTCTCTCTCTCTCTCCCCACCCCTCTGTCTCTCTCCCAATTCTATCCATTACTAGTATGGGGTTAAGATACTTCATAGAGGAAACAACACAATATACTTTCACTGTGAGCTACAGAACACTAAAATTAGAAAAAATGGAGATATTTTATAAAATTGGAATGCATATTATTTGCCAGAAAATACATGTAGTATTTGGCCAAAAAGACAAACAAATATGTAATAAGCAAAGGAGAATTAAAGCTGATAGCCAAACTTGGAACCATATATACTCACTGATTCCTTATTTTAATGTGAATTTTGGAAATGAGGATACTATATTCCTTCTTTTTTTTCTACAGAGGGTCTGTGCTAGCATAGCACTGCCTATTTTCCTCACCTGTCACTCACTCTTTCTCTCTAAATGTATGTTAGGGGAAGTCAGACTATCTCTTTTCTCCTATTTTTCTACTTTTGTTCTTTGTTTTCACACATTCAGATGCACTCTGAGTATTGGGAAAAGCCTACAGTCTTGCCTGTTACTGGGTACGTCAGTCTGTCTACTTTAGCGATGGAGTGTTGAAAGGCTTTTGGATGCAAGGTTCATGCCACATTCTCTAATCTGGTTTATCAGTAATAAAGTTGATATTTAAATCTCCATCTATTTCCTGTACTTTAGTATATACTTAGTTCTGAACCTAAGGTAGGAAGGAAAGAGTACTATTTATTGACTTCATGATATCCTCAAGGTGACACTGAAGTCCTTAGTGCATATTTTTCTATGGAAAATGAAAAATTAGGCCACACTATGGCAAATTCAAATGAAAGTATGAATAAATTATAGCCATTGCATTTTAAGACAAAAATCCATTTAAAAATCTGCACCATATAGAGTAATTAAATATCAAAATCTAAAATAACCTTGTTTTGGTATTCTTCAGCTAGATCAGAGATAGAGAAACCATTCAATTCCAATGCCTAAATCCCATAATTTACTTCAAAAGTGGTAATTTAGGCTTTAATCTATGTTATGGCTCATTGCATGCTTTGATGATTCAAAAAAAGGCACCCTTATCAATGAAAATCCTTTCCCATTGGATCAGCCTTGTTTCATTTCTCCAAAGCCAAGCTAATCTAAGAATTAGTGCATGGTATTTATGTACATAATTTTCCAAACAGAGAAATATTTGTGTTAATGATATTGAGGATCTTATGCTTATTTAGTTTTAGGTCAAGGAATATTCAAACTCTTGACAGCATTTTACAGCAAATGTTTTTTGTGTTTCTAATCCTGCTACATTTCTTCTCCAATTCTATATTACCTATTTTTAACATTCCAACAACAAACTGAAAATTTTCTTTTGGTCAAAGATTGATGCATTTGGAAATGGAATTGCCTTGCTTTTATTTATTTATCTATTTATCTTTGTATATTCACCATTTCTCCCAGTAATGAGAATCCTTAAGATGCCAGATTTTTCACTTTGTTTACCAAATCACGACAGATGATTGCAAATGAGTTCTGCCCCAATAAATTCATAATGAAAATGTCAGAGGGGATTATGTCTTCTTTATAACATGTGAACTTACTTATTTAATTTGAGGGCATAAAAGATGGAGCCAATAGATTCCCAGATGGCATCTGACAATGAACGGACAGTTCTTGCTAAAACATTTATTTGTTTTCCCCCTGGTGGCTAGGTCTAGGAGAAACCAATTGATACTGGCTTACCAATCCTGAAACAATCAGCCATTGAAAACCCTAAAAGGATCATTATGAGTCAGACCGACTTTACACCACCTAAGAACAACAACAGCAACAATAAAGTGAACCATCAGTCATTGAAAACCCTATGAAGAGCATAAAAGCACTGATGTAGTGCCAGGCATGACATAGTGTTGGAGAGTGTTTTGTTGTGTTGTACATAGGGTCGCTATGACTCAACATCTAGCAAGAAACAACAATAAAAAAAAACAATTGAAGTCCCCAAGAAACACTATAACTCAAATTTAAAATTTCCTTCTTTAAGTTAGCAGGCTACTGTTAACTGACCAGGGAGGTAAGCAATTTTAGAGATATATTCTAAATCAGGGGTGAAAGCAAGAGTCAAACCAAGTCTAAATATGAAAATCTGGCGTAGTTAGATTTTCAGTGATGGAGATGATAATAAGCATGATACCTCAGAGCAGAACTGCTTTGTGTTTGATTTTGTTCCTTTGGTTTAAGATGAAGAGCGATGAGGTTGAAGTATCACAGAATTTTTCCATTTTATGAGTTTTTGGCTCCATGTGTACAGCCTAGGGACCATAGTTCAAGGACTTCATTGCCTGCAGGATTCTGGGTACATTTTACCAATTAGAATTTGTCTTAAAGGTACAAAATAGGAAGAAAGAGATGCGTCAAGTCACATATGTAGGTTTGGACAGATGGCACACATGTGTTGTCTGGAATTGCAATTTGGGGCATCTTCTCCAGAATGTGTCCCCACCCCTGTGGTGATACAGACAGATGAAGTCAATGATGGAAGCCTTTTTGTAACCCCTAGCCTATGAATTTCCTGAGACACCTCAAAATGTCTAGAGTGGCATTCTTTTTTTGGGTCGAACTTACACTTCTACCTAGCATAAACTTCTTTCAGTTTAAAGAGCTTCCTTAGAAATCTTTTTACCCATTATTGTGAACAAACTAAACCTAAGCTTGAGTGGGTACTCAAATTCATTTAAAAGCCAAAGGAAAACTTAAAAAATTCAGTTTTGCCCTGATTTTAATACTAACATCTTACATAGGGTAATAAAAAAATGAAATCTTGAATCAATTAAACTTCAAAATAATCAGCTTAGTGCTAATAGGTCATTTGACTTCAATATCCTCTCACTTTCTGCCCACTCATTCTTAGTGAAAAGGAATAAGAGAAAAAGAAACCCTTAATAATTAGTTTGAAAATTTATTGTTATAAAGAAAAGAGATTCAAGCTGTTTTTAATTTTTTTACAGAGCAATATTTGAACACATTTTTGGATTCTGTGGATTGTGAATTCTTCTACAAAGCATTTAAAATGTTCCTATTTTTAATCATAAGATTTAAAACATAACAAATGATGTCAGTAATTCTTTTTCTCAGACTTTTAGGTAAAATTAGAAATTGATTGCATAGGAAAACCAATATGAATTGTAATTCTGAATTGGATGTCCAAATGTGGTAGCTGTATCATTTCGGACTGAACTTCTGCCAGAGTTGAGGTTACAGAGATGAATTGGTCAAAATCTCTAGTCCTGAAATCTATAATCTTCTGGTAAACTTAATTGTACTAATTAGCTTTAGTTGTATGTTCCAGTATCATATTTATGAACATGTGTTTAGAATATATAATTTGATATTAATGATATATTTGATGATATCAGAAACTTAAGCATTTAATAAAATACCATCTAATTTCATAAAATTATTCACATTATTTAATATTTTTTAGATCAAAAATGTTCAGGTAAATTTTATAGACTTATGGAATTAATGTGTTTCTAAGGTGTGATGTGAGCTGGAGTTAGCTCAGTTGGTAGAGTGCTGCCCTATGCTGTCTGAGGGCCTGGGTTTGATCCCCAAAACCACAAAAATGGGAGAAGCACCTGGCACCTCACTCCTGAAACAATCCTGAAGCAATCTGTCATTGAAATCCTGTGAATAGCACAGAAGCACTGACATAGTGCCAGGCATGACAGTGTGGGAGAGTGTTTTGTACTGCTAAATATGTGGTTGTTGTTAGGAGCTGTTGAATTGTATCTAACTCACAGTGACTTTCATAGGGTTTTCAATGGCTGATTGTTTCGGGATTGCCTCCTGAGTGGATTGCCATGTCCTTCTCCCATTTTTGTGATGCTGAGACTCAAACCTGGGACCTTAGAGACTGCAGAGCAGTGCTCTACCAACTGAGCTAAGTCCCAACCCCTCTGTTATACATGTTGTTTTTAGGTGCCGTCGAGTCGGTATCCGACTCATAGCGACCCTCATAGGGTTTTCAATGGCTGACTGTTTCGGGATTGCATTGGGAGTGGATTGCCAGGCCCTTCTCCCATTTTTGCGGTGCTGGGAATTGAACTCTGGGCCTCAGAGACTACAGCGCAGTGCTCTACCCACTGAGCTAAATCCCAGCCCCTGTTATACATAGGGTCACTATAAGTTGGACCCAATGTGAGGGCACCTAATAACAAAAACAACAAGAAGGTGTGATGCAGAGTTGATAAGTATAAGCTGCTGAGTGTTCCTGATTTATGATACTCATTGCCCTCCAGTCCTGGCCTAGGTCTTACATAACTGCCCAGGGGGTTGACAGTGTATATCTGCTCACTTGAGAATTTATGCCAATGTGGCGCTCTTCATAATAGTTCCAGTTTTATAAGTTTGGACTTTTTGGTGCTAGGAATTGAACTCAGGGTCTGTCACATACTAGGCAAGTACTCTATCACTGAGCTATATTGCCAGCCCTGCATTACACCTCTTTAAATGCTTATTTACATAATAACTATGAATTATTTATTTTATGTTTCTCAAGTTACCTTGTGACATTGTCAAGAAAGATATGTTCACCCTCATTTAAAAGTTACAGAATCTAAAGGTCAAAACACATTGATGTTTTGCTAAGATTACTGAGAAAGTATTTAGCAAAACTGAGGCTAGAATTGGGGTGCACCAACATCCATCCCTGTATTCTTTTTAATATAATTGGAGCACTGTTAATAGGCTTATTTAAATTCTGGGAATTAAGAGTCTCAAGTGAGAGAATAACTCAACTTTAGCAGATAATATTAGTAATGCAAAAGATATTACTGGCAAAATAATTGCAGGCATTATGAAAGATATGAAGCCCTATATTCCAGATTTTTTTTTTCAAATTCGATTTCTTATTTTTTTGACCAAGGTATTCCATTACTATCCATTGTAGCCAGAATGAACAACTTCAAGGAAATTATCAGCCTTCCATCTGGCAAAGCTTTTCCCTCAACACTAGTCCAATGAATGGATGCCAAGCTATTTGCACCATCTGCTGGGATGAGTCATTAGAGAGAGGATGGGAAGACAGCTGGAGCTGTCAACTTTGAAATGTCACTTATAAGGGGAATACCAGGATTCACATCAAAAGGCATCAAAACAAAGTACCCTGTAAGTCCAAAAAAAGCCTGGTTAAATATGGTGGCATTTCTAATGGAGATTTTCTCTTTCCAGACACTCAAGCCTCATTTTATCTTTCATAGCCTTTCTTCTTTTTTTGAGGGAAGATTTTGGTGTGCCATATGAAAAAGGCAGGAGCAGAGACTTTTCAGGTGAGAGTGCAGTGAGAAATTGAGGTGAAATAATAATACTTTACATTTTTATCTTACTCAAGTACCTGGAAGCTGAGTATCTAAAACCTTTGTTTAATTTTACCCATTTATTACTACATTCATTCCCTCATTAATTCATTCACACGTTTGCTGAATGTCTACAGTATTCCAAGTGATGGTAGCTGAAAGAGAATAATAGCTACCATTTACTGAATACTTATTATGTCCAGTGACCATTAAATATGGTACTTCATTTAGTACCGGTAAGAATACAATGGCATAAGAAATATTATCTGACTTTTCCATGAGGAAATTGAAGCATAGAAAAAAATAGTAGTTTGCACAAGGTTACCTGACAAATGGAAGACGAAATGTCAAAATTCTGGCTTACATTTAAAATTGGTTGAAGCACACATTATATGAATGTCTCCCTCTCTCTTTCTCCAGGGAATGTTCAGAGGTGGTTCTTAATGGTTGCAGAAATCTCCAGATACAGTGATGATGTCAATGTAAAGCAAAAGATAGGGCAAATCCATCAGTGCCAAGAGTCAGATGGTACAAAAATCTGAAACGGCTTGGTTCTTTAGAACATTAGAAGTTATTCCTTCAATCCAGCTGCACCCCTATACCCGTTGTCTCTCTTTTCTCCATCCTCTCTTCCCTTCATCCTGTCCCAAACTCTGGCAACCACTGCTCTGTTCTCAGCTTCTGAAAGAATATTATTAAGTAATGAAAATATTTTCAAGGAATTTTAATATCATGGAAAATATTTATAATGTGATTTAAAATAATAAGATATGTAATTTAAGTACAGACTATTTCTAATATATCAAAGAGTAGCTTTCAGAATATAAGGCCAGGAGCATTAGTATTGCTTGTGACCTCATTAGAAATGCAAATTCTTAGGTCCCACTTCAGACTTGTTTGTTGTTAGGTGCCATGAAGGGTTTTCAATGGCTGATTTTTTCGAGATTGCTTCTGGAATGGTTTGCTATGTCCTTTTCCCATTTTTGTGATGCTGGGGAGTTGGACTTGAATTGAAGGTACCCTAACAAACTCAGACTTCTTGCAACAGTAATGCTAGGTATGGGAACAGGCAACCTGTGTGTTGATAGTCTTCTATGTGCTTCCAATATTTGAAGATGTCTGAGATCACTGATGAGAGTTATGAAAACAAAACTAGAAAATAATGAACCAAATTATTCACTGTGATGAACTCATCATAAGAGAATTATATGTGGTTTCAAAGTTTCTTCCTATATTTCTAATTTTCTTCAATTAATAGATATTAATTTCATCATATAAAACTATTTCATTTTAGAAAATTCAGATAACTTGAAGAAGCAGAAATTATAAGTACTCTGTGTTAAAAATTTGTTATGGTGCTGGGGATTGAACAGGGGTTCTTGTGCATGATAGACAAGTGCTATACTCCTGAGCTATATCCCCAGCCCTTTGAAAATTCTAAAAATTAGAACTTGACTATTTCTCACTTTCTCTAAAATTTAACCCTTCAGAAGGTACTATTATTAGTAATACATATCCTATTATCAATTTTTTAATGAAAATGGAGTTAAGAAAAAAAAATGGGTTAGGAATGCAGCCCAGTGGTAGGGTACTTTCAAAGTATGTGTGAGGCCATGGGTTCAAAGATCAACCTAAAGAAAGAAAGAAAGAAGAAAGAAAGGAAGGTACTATAATGAAAACCTTATATCTCTATGGTATTTGTAGTAATAGATTAAAATATAATTGATAAAAATCTCAAGTATTTTAATACATGAAATTAGTTGTTTGCTCAACAAATGTTTCTTCAGTACTTTGATAGATTTATACTCTTTCTTTTCTTAGAGTTTTGTCAGTATCTTATAGAGAAAAAATTGGACTGATCTCAATTAACAAGGGGATCTGTCTATATCACAATGTTCTATAAAAGGAAACAGGTCTGTATTCCAAGATTTATGATATATAAAAATAAGTCACCCAATTTTATTAATTCTATTACCACATTTATATTAAAATGAAGGCTGATCATAATGGAAAAAGCATAAATAGAAAGATTATAAGACTTGTTAGCATTCTTGTATATATTAAACATTGAGAGCAAAATTGAGGAGTTAAATCACACAAGAAAATTAAATCATAGATAAAAGATATCTAGCTGAATATAGTGCCACACTCCTCAAATCCCAGCGACTCAGGAGACTGAGGCAAGAAGATTGCAATTTCGAGGCCAGAGGCCAGAGGCAGCCCTTAATTTAGCAAGACACTGTCTTAACACTTAAAAAAAGGTTAAAAAAAAAAGCGGGTTAAGAGTGGTGCAGCCTAGTAGTAAAGCACTTGCAAAGTATGTGTGAGGCCCTGGGTTCAAAATGGAAATTATAATTCTTCACCTTCTTTCAGAAAATCAAAGTATATAGTAGTCAGGTTAGAATATTTTTGTTGGCTTAGTATAAATGTCTAGCACACCATATCCTTGTAAATCTCATCCTAGTTTTCTCCCTGTGACATACAATTAATAATATTCCTTATTAAATATTTACTAAAAGTTGACTTGATATACTTGATATAATTTATAATAAAAGCTCATAAATTATGAATATCTATATGACAATATCATTGTAAAAATGTGTACAAACCTATACTTGCCATTTAAATTTTTTTTTAATTTTATGACAGGGTCTTACTATATAGCATAGGCTGGCCTTGAACTTGCAATCCTCCTGCCTCTGCATTCTGAATGCTGAGATTACTGGTATTTTCCACCATACCTAGTTTAAAATATTTTCACAGTAAACCCTCTTACAATAAAGTTTAATTTAGTATAATGAAAATTCTATCAAAGTACTTAAATTTAATAATTTCAAATGGCATTTAGGTTATTAAAACTCTAGGTTAAATTTAAAACATGGTTTCATCTTTCGATTATATTGAAATAAAAATTTGTCATGAAAGTTAAACAGACCGCAAATTACAAAAATGAACAAAATCCACCATCCTACTATTATTAATCTTGTATCATTTCTACCTTTTTCATCTATATCTTTTTATTCACACTACATGAACAATTTCATATAGTAGATTTTCCTTTAAGTTTATAGCAAAATTTGCCTGGCATTCTGTTTAAACTATGCCTATGCATAATTTTTAATTAGTACAAATACCTCTTTTTGTTTTTGTCTATCATTAACATAAGTAAATTTTCATTCAGTATTCAGCATTGTATTTATTTTTCACTCATAAAGACTGTCATGATAGAAATATTCATGATATATTTTTAACCATTATAAATTATTTTCTTAGACTGTATTACCTAAAGTTCAGTTTCTGGATTAAAAGGAATAGACATAGAACATCTTATCTATTTAGCAGTTTAAAGCCAAAAATATTTAAACTCAAAAAATTAACTGCAAAAAATCAAACTGATGCTTGCACATCTATTTTAAATGTGTAATTATGTGTGTGTGTTTGTGTATGTGTGTATATCTCTAGCTCTTTGCACATATCATTATATTTGATTTTGTCTTCTTTAGGTGCCCTTTGAAATCTTTTGTTTAGTTCTTTAACTTCCTCATGCCTTTGTTTTACTTTAGCTGCTTGACATTTAAGAGCAAGTTTCAGGGTCTCTTCCAATTTGTAATTTGATCTTTTCTTTCTTTCTGCTCTTTTAAATAATCTTTTGCTTTCCTCATGAATGATGTCTATGATGTCATGCCACAACTCTTCCAGTCTTTGGTCATTAGTGTCTTATGCATCAAACCTGTTCTTGAGGTGGTCTCTGAACTCAGGTGGGATATACTGAAGGTCATACCTTGGCACTTGTGCACTTGTTCTAAGTTTTTTCAGTTTCAGGTTGAACCTGCATATGAAGTTCATGGTCTGATCCACAATCAGCACCTGGTCATGTTATGACTTTTGATATTGAGATTTTCCCTCATCTCTTTCCACAAATATCATCAATTTGGTTCCTGTATGTTTCATCTGGTGAACTCTATGTGTATAGTCACAATTTATGTTGTTGAAAAAATGTATTGGCAATGAAAATGTCATTGGTCTGACAAAATTCTATCATGTGATCTCTAACATCATTTCTGTCACCAAGGCCATATTTCCATTGCATTCTAGTCACCATTAATTACCAGTGCATCCTGATTGCATACTTGATCAGTTTCAGATTGCAGAAGCTGGTAAAAATCTTCCCTTTCTTCATTTGTGGCTTTAGTGGTATGCAAATTTGAATAATAGTCATATTAACTGGACTTCCTAGTTGGCACATGGCTGTCATTCTATAATTGACAGCATCGTACTTCAAGACAGATCATCAGATATCTTATTTGATGATCAATGCAGCCCCATTTCTCTTTAAGTTGTTATTCTTGACATAGTAGACCAAACAATGCAGGAAATATCAAAAGAAGATGGAAGGAATACAGAGAGTCATTATACCAAAAGGAATTGGTAGATGACCAATCATTTCAAAAAGTTGCATATGGTCAAGAACCAATGGAACTGAAGGAAGACGTGCAAGCTGCTCTGAAGTCATTGGCAAAACACAAGGTTACAGGAAGTGATGGAATACCAATAGGGATGTTTTAACACACTGATGCAGCATGCCAAGAGATATGAAAAAGAGCAACCTGGCCAACTGACTGGAAGAAATCCATATTTGTGCCTATTCCAAAAAAATGTGATCCATCTGAATGTGGAAATTATAGAACAATATCATTAATATCTCATACAAGTATAATTTTGCTCTAGATCATTCAGAAGTGACTGCAGCAGTATATATACAGGGAAATACCAGAAATTCAAATTGCATTCAGAAGAGGGCATGGAACCAGGGACATCATTGCTGATGGTAGGTAGACATTAGCTGAAAGCAAAGAATATCAACAATATGTCTATCTATGTTTTATTGACTATGCAAAGGCATTTGACTGTGTGGATCACAACAAATTATGGATAAGATTGTGAAGAATGGGAATATTAGAGCACTTATTTGTATTCACAAGGAATCTATACATGGACCAGGAGGTGGTCATTTGAATAGAACAAGGAAACACTACCTGGTTTAAAGTAAAGAGATGTGCATCAGGGCTGTATTCTTTCACTGTACCTCTTCAATCACTATGCTTAGGAGATTACCTGAGAAACTGGACTCTATGAAGAAGAACACAGCATCAAGATTGAAGGAAGACTCATTAACAACCTGCCTTATGCAGATGACACAACTTTAGTTGAAGAAACTGAAAAGAACTTGACATATTTACAAATGAAGATTGAAGAACACAGCCTTCAGTATGAACTGTGCCTTAACATCGGGAAAACAAAAATCCTCACCACTGGGTCAGTATACAACATCATGATAACTAGAGAAAAGATAGAGGTTGTCCAAGGTTTTGCCTTATTTGGTTCTGCAATCAATACCTATGGAAGCAGAAGTCAAGAAATCAAAAGACACATTGCATTGGAAAAAGCTGTTACCAAAGACCTCTTTAAAGTGTTGAAAAGTAAAGATGACACATTGAATATTAAGGTGTGCCTGACTCATGAAATGATAATTTCAGTTGCATCATGTGCTTGTGAAAACAGGATGTAGAATAAGGAATACAGAAGAAGAATTGGTGGTTTTGAATTATTGTGCTGGAGATGAATATTGAATATACCATGAACTGCCCAAAGGACCAACCCAAGGTCCTGCCCAAGGAATTTAGCTTACATGAGATACTCAGCCTGGATTTATATATCAGAAGACAGAAGATATGTGAAACAATCATAATCAGAAGAGGACTTTCCATAAATCTAATCTGCCTTAAATTATAATAAATATTATTCTTGCTACATAGTTTCCCAAGCTCTTGAATACATATTACTTGTTCAATTGTTACCACAATCTGAAGTGATACTGTCATTACTCCACTTTTATGTATAAGGAAACAGAGGCATAGAAATGTTAAATAAGTTATCTGAGGTCACACAGCAACAAAATGGAAGAACTGGGCATCAAATGCTGGCAATCCAAGTTCAGAATGCATTTTTTTGTGGTACTTGGGGGTTGAACGAAGGGCGTCATAAATGCTTTGCAAGTTCCCTACCACTAAGCTGAATCCCCAGCCTATTTTTTTTTTAATCTTGAGATAGGGTCTTGCTAAATTACACAGGTTACCTCTGGCCTCCAAATTACAATCCTACTGCCTCAGCTTCCTAAGTCGCTGGGATAACAGGTGTGAGCTACCGCGCCCGGCCTAGAATGCATTTTCTTAATCAGTACTTCTTCTGGAAGGGATGGTGAAAAGCCAGGATAAGGGTAAAAGGTACTGGAGTGTCTAGGCTAGTTGCTTCATATTTTCCAAATGCAAACTGCTCCTAAGAGAGAAGGAGGGACTAATGTCTAGGGAGTATTACAGAGATGTGTAGGGCTGTGCTTTGCAAAGTTTAGTATACACATGAATCATCTGAAAAGCCAGTTTAAGAACACAGATTGCTGGGCCTCATTGTCATATGTTCTGCTTCCAAAGACTGGGTACAAAGATCCGTGTTTCCATTGGTACTCAGATGATGTTGACACTGGCCCAGGGATCACATATTGAGCAGTACTGGCTTAAGGGTCCAAGAAACAAGTCACATCTCCAGTGAGGTAAGATGCAACTTTGCCAAAGCAATATAAAGATGTCCGGTGAATTAAAAACCAGAATGGTCATTCCAGAGAGGTTGGCATTTATTATTGCAGTGGAGATTAATTTACACAATCATTAGAACTTACCCAGGGCCTCCCAGAAAATGTAAATGTGGGGATGACAAGGTCCCAGCCCAATAACCAGTCAGCTTGGAATGCACTAGGGAAGGGATGTAGGTTTGACATGACAGAGTAGATAAGGAGGTTCTGGGCTCTTCCAAGGTTTAAATCAGGCTGAGGAATCTTAAATCTTATTTTCTGTCTCAAGAAAGGACATGGTGTCAGTGGTTACGGTTTGAGGTCATTAAGCTTGACTACTGAGGGTTTTAAGCTGCTTATGTGAGAGTCTAGCTATTCAGTATTCATTAAATGTGGTAGAAGGGTTTCTCTGTTAATTATTCCTTAATGGTTTATGGCTAGAGTCATCTTCATTCCTTTGCATCCTTCCTTGTCTTCCTGCATTCCAGAAACATTTATAGAAAAACTATCACGTTACAAAATTTGCAAGTAGATGGTGGTGATCAGAATTTGTGGTCCAACAAGGGAAAATAGATGCTAAACCTGCAATGATGGAAGTACTCCATAAATTGGAGTAATAAATTCCAAGAGTGAGTAATACTTATTTCATATGCTAATCATGGGGGTGGATGGTTGTTGTAGTAAATCTGTAAAAGACTATACATCATTGCTTACAATGCTCCATTTATTCCAGGGAAATTTCCATACTACAGAAGGTCCTGTAGTCTATTTTTGATGGTATCTGTTGAAAACTCTATGAATAGAAAAGAAACACTGACAATAGTGCTGGGTATGGCACTGTGTTAGAGAGTGTTTCATTATGTTGTACAGGGGATCAAACCCGACTCCACGGCACCTAACAACAACATCACATGATTATGTTGAAAAGAGAAATTTCTCTTGATGTGAGTTTGAGTATTTTCATTTTTGAACAAGAAAACAGGAATATCTCAGACTTTCAGATGCTTATCCTTAATATTACCCTTCAGCCATACCACTGTGGTGTCTGATCCAGTCAGATCTGGGAAGCTAAGCAGGATGGCACTTGGTTAGTCCTTGGATGGGAGACTGTCTGGGAATACTAGGTGCTGTAGGCTTGGGAGAAGGACCCAGCAACCCACTCGCCCCAAACAATCAGCCATTGAAAACCATATGAACAGCAGAGAAGCACTGACAATAGTGTTTCATCTGTTGTCAGTAGGGTTGCTACGAGTCAAACACCAACTCTTAACACTTAACAACAGTCCTTAATATTACACCCCTGAAATCACTACATTATACCCCTGAAATGTCTACATTCTTTGAAGTTTACTATTACTTTTCTGTTGACCATATCAACGGCATGGACATGGATCTCTTGCATTGTCTGTTTCACGTTGTATAACTACTACAGGTCAGTTGGCCCAGAGCTATGCAATTAATTTTCTCAGCACTGAGAGCTTCATGCACAGTTAGGTGCTTAAATGGTTTTTCATTCTAGGGATGACACTGGTGAAGCTTTCCATGATTTGATTGATGGTCTAAATAAATGCTTGATTTTACACAGATAATACTAATGGCTGTATTTAATACAGTGTTAAGAAGATTTTGCTTATAAGCCAAAATTCCAAAAAACTAGTGAGAAATCCATGGATGGCACACATTGTCCTTTTGTTATGTCATAGGGCCATATGCTTAGGGAGAGCTAGTTATTTGGGGCTAAACTTTTGGGTGATAGCATGGGGCTGAGAGCTAGAAGTAGACTATGGAAAGATATTACAATAGGTTTGTTAAACAGACATTAATATTTTAAATTTTAATAAATATCACAATGGTAAAATTATGTTCTCAGTGGTATAATTATCTGTACAGACATAAAGAATCTTTCTCTAAAGGTTTTCTATGTAAGTAATAAGAAAGCTACAATCACTTTTATGACCCCTAGCCCTCTGGTGTACTAAAGTTGAGTCTGGCTAACTTGTTAATTTTCTTTGAAAGATATATTTTTGTTTCTTAGAACTTCACATGCTTACCAGAGAGTTGGGGACTTGGGTTTAGCTAAGGTGGTAGAGTGCTGCTCTGCACTCTCTGAGGCCCTGGGTTCAATCCCCAGCACTGTAAAAATGGGAGAAGGATGTGGCAGCTCACTCTGGCAACAGTCCTGAAATAATCAGCCATTGAAAATCTTATGAGGGTGGCTGTGAGTGGGACTTGAATTGATAGCTCCTAACTGCAACAACAATCACAAAATTAAAGTCTGTGTTTTGTGAAAAATGATCCATTTGATTTCAATAACTGAACCTATATCCAGATGCTGCTTACTTGCTTCCCTCAGCCATTGTGATGGTATTCTGCTGCCTGAACTGTGCATCAGTAGAGATAGTCCCCAGTTACAATCTAGAGTTTTGTTGGTATTCATTGCTAGCATAAATGGTCTCTTGACTTTGTAAGGGAAGCATCACCTAAAATATAAAGAGTGTAGCAGGATCATTTTTCATAATCACAGTGGAATTTAGGGAGATCTCATTTCTAGATACTGAGCTCCCCTCTGAGATTTGGGAGAATAGTGCCAACTGTTACAGTTTTTTAGAAGGCATGCAGGGCTTGATCCATAGGAACCTCTTTGAGGTTCGTTATTTTCCTCCTTGATAAAAAAAAAAAATCCTGCAATTTACATTGTTGACATGAGATGGTAGAGAAGCTTTGTAAATTGGAACCTACAAAATGAGAAGGAATGATAATATAAGTTAAGGAGTTGGGGAGACACACACACACACACACACACACACACACACACACACACACACACACCATGAATCAGGATGAAATTTCTCCAGGAAAATAAGCAAAAGTACTCCTCTGAGGAAGAATTGGATATGTAGGAACATTTTTGAAATATTGACAGTGTTCGATAAATTTTAACCTTACTTAGCTACTGGTTTGAGATTATATTTTGTGTGTGAATTATTTAAAATTCCAGTGAGGTTTTTCTGGGACTTGTGAAACAATGTTGAGTCTTGGTGTTCACTTAACTGTAAGCTGCTCATAGTTTGTCATAGGTATTATCAAGCTGCATCACAGCTTTGCAACAAAAAGACCTTGTCTTGTCTAGTCATCTAGAGGGTGTGAGAACTGGTCCATTCAGTGCTCCTCCTTTTCCTCAGGACTGTAAATTCTACCTCATGTCTTTGTTCTATTTCTCAGCTTAACACCCTTATCTGGGGCTATTTTCTATTAAATTTGTAAAGTACTATAGCTACTTTGCTTAGGTTAGTGCTAAAATATACATTTGTTCTGCTTTTTAGTGAATCCAGCTCAGCCAAAGTTAAACATTATGGAGAAATATTTTCTTCTTTTGATGATATTGTCACAAATGATCACAATCCAATACCAGTTTGTTCCGTGCTTGCTTTGCATTTACCTGATTTCCTTTTGCTTACCTAGAACATACTTGTTGTTGTTAGGCGCCATTGAGTCAGTATCCGACGCATAGCGACCCTCATAGGGTTTTCAATGGCTGGTTATTTTGGGATTGCCTTGGGAGTGGATTGCCAGGCCCTTTTCCCATTTTTGCGGTGCTGGGAATTGAACTTGGGACCTCAGAGACTGCAGTGCAGCACTTACCAACTGAGCTAAATCCCAGCCCCTAGAACATACTAGCTCTACATTACTAGCTATGCATACTAACTATGCATTTACCTGATTTCCTTTTGCTTACCTAGAACATACTAGCTCTGAATAGGTTTTGATTTTTCCAGCTTTGTGGTTTTTACATTTTCTCATCCTAAGTCCTTTTGCTGACAACATTTATTTTCTATAATAAAGCTTCTTGACTGCCAGTCCTCTCACTTTTTAAAATAACGTTTTCTTAGAGTCTTGTTATAAGAATTAAATGAAACTAACATGCAAAAAATGTTTAGTACAACTGGTAGTGGATAACATGAATATTTAGGAAAAATTTTCTTTATAAAGAAAATATAGATTTTTTGAAACATGAAGGACACATCCCAATAACCACTGAAGTCTGTCTGATGGAGTAATTAAAAATCATTTTGCTGAATTATCTAAATTTTATGGGGCAGCTAGATATGGGATATCAGGTAGGAGAAGGCCTATAATGTTTTGAAGAGTAGTCAAAAAAGGATCCAAATCATACACATACATGATATAACATTCATATTGTCAAATTTATGTTAATTTTTATATCACATTTCATTTAGAAGGAAAATTTTCAAATATTACTTCAGTATATAAATCATTCTCCTTATGCATCAGTATATATTTGCATCAGTATATATTTCAGTAAATAATGCATTCTCCTTATGAAAACTTGTATATTATAGACAAAGTTAAGGTACCTCCTTCAATTGCTAATATATATGCACAGTACACAGAAATATGTTATTTAAAAATATAAATGACTATGCATATATTTTGCAATTAAAGGTTTTTTTTTTCAGTACTTCAATGATGGTCCTACTTATTTAATTCTTGCTCAAAGGGGTACTTTTGTTTATTTTCCTAAAGAAATGTTTACCCTTTCATCATCTCTTAATGAGCTTTCCATATCAATACATGCATACATGTTGTTTCATTGTTAGGTACTGTTGAGTCAGGTCCAACTCAGAGTGACCCTCATAGAGTTTTCAATGGCTATTCTTCCACATGCATATATTTCTGAATTATGTTTTCTTTAGGGCTCCTGCCCTTGATCTCACATATCAAATCCCAAGTGATAAATTGATTTAGAAACATAAGGGAACTTATTCTGGATCTGATACTCAGGACTGGCAAACAGTAACTGTAATCCTGAACATATACTTTATGGATAACTAATTCAGGCCTCAGGAAAATCTTTCCATAGTGCTTGATCTGTGTCCACAAACAATGGATATGGTGCAACAAGTAGTGCTGCTTCCAATATCACACATTGTTCCTGCTCTCGGTTTGGGGGAGGATTTATCCATGGAGTTTTTTATGTGAGAGAAAACAGTTAACATGTTTAATTATTCTTCTCAAATAGTGCATTCATCAGAACTTGAAAAGCAAATATTTCTAACAGTCTTGAGTACATACGTTTTGCTTTTATTGTTTCTTCTGTTATGAACCAAAGTAACCATAAATGAGCATAAACATGAATGTGCTACCTGGTCCTTAGAGAATATTTGATATTATTAAACAATTCACACTTCTGTTATAAAATTTCTACATATCACCGATTAGGGGAGATACTGCTGCTTTAGCATTATTAAACAATTAATTTCTCTTATAAAATCTAGATATATCATGGGTTAAGTGAGATACTGCTTCTTTATATTGGACAATAGGTGGATATTAAACTATAATACTGAAAATAGTTTTATTTTTTCTAAAATTACTTAATAAGATTTAATTTCCAGAACCCAAATTTAATGTTGTTGTTGTTATTGTTGTTGTTGTTGTTGGGTGCCAGCAAGCTGAGTCCAAATAATAGTGACCCTATGTACAATAAAATGAAACAGTACTCAACACTGTGCCATATACATGATCTTTTAATGTTTGAGCCCATTTTTGTAGCCACTATATTTCTGCTCATTTTGACTCATGTCACATCTGCAAATGGAGGTCCCAGTGGTTTTACTCCATTCCCATAATTAAGGTGGACTCCACTTTGAGGAGGCAACTCATCCCTGGTTGTCTTTTGAATTCTGGAAGCTTGGGGGACTCATTTTCCTGCACTATATTTGACAATGTTTCTCTGCTACTCATAGGTTTTTCAATGGGAAATTGTTTTGGGAGAGGGCTACTGGGTCAATTTCCCTAGTTTTTCTTAGTCTGGAAGCTCAGCTGAAACCTGTCCAACATGGGTGGCCCTGCTGGTATACCGATGGCATAGCTTTCAGCATTAAAACAACATGTCAGCCCCCACAGAATGATAAACTGACAGACACATGAGGGAAAAATTTAATGTTGATTTCATTTAAATAATTTTGATTTAAGGATTATTAAACTATAACTTGCATTTTTTTGTTTTAATATTAGTGCTTACCTGAATATTTGCTGAGATTTGGCTCAGTTGGTAGAGTGCTGCGCTGCAGTCTCTGAGGTCTTGAGTTCAATTCCCAGTACCACAAAAATGGGAGAAGGGCCTGGCAATCCACTCCCAAGGCAATCTTGAAACAGTCAGCCATTGAAAACCCTATGAGGGTTGCTATGAGTCAGATACTGACTTGGCGGCACCTAACAACAACAACAACAACCTGAATATTTAAAATAAAATAACCTTTTAAATAAAGAAATTATGTTTGATGTTTTTACATTCATTTCATGATTTTTGAATAAGTCTATCCTATATTTATATATTATTACTATAAGCATTTATTATACTACTCTAAACACATTTAAAATAAAATATAACAACTTTTTACTCTTAATATATTTGCATCTCATTTTTAATTCATTTCTAAAATATGGATAAGATTAAGCTAGTGAGAAAAAATGAAAGTGAAACTGAGAAAAGAAACACAATTGAAAAGAAAATAGAAAATTCCTCAAGGAGGCAATTTGATTCATTTGTTAAAACCTGGAAACAAGTGAGAATTTTATGCTGGTAAGCCTGACTCACATAAAATTCACAAACAGAAATATAGGGACTTGGTATATATTGACTGTTACTTACAAATCAAAGCAGTGAAAGTTAGGGGAAAAAACTTCACCAAATTCAAACCTACAACTTATGCAAATCAAATAAAAATTCTGCAAATTATATATATTATAGTAAATAAGCAATTTAATTAGTGATATAAATCATGAGAATACAAAAAGTTATTAATATTGATTCAATAAGTGCAACTCTGTACAGCCATTAGAGGATAAGAAAATTACTATCACAAAAGTGGTATATTGGAAAAGAAAGATGAGGCCATTTTCTCTGGTTACTGGAAGATGGTCCTGGAAAATGGCTGCTGTATCTTTCTCACAGTATGAGGATATTTACAGGAAAACATAGGCTGAGCAAAATCAATATTTATTTACTTATGTTTTAATTTATTTTAACTGAAACATAAAATATAATTTTTCATGTTAATGGAGGTCTATATAATTTTTTGATACATGTATATATTGTGTAATGTTTAAATCATATTAAATATAGCACTTCCCCAAACACCATTTCTTTATTGTGAAAACTTTCAAAATCCTTGCATCTGCCTTTCTGAAATGTGTAGTATGTTATTGTTCTTTTTACTTACTCTACCACAATAGCATACCAGAAATCCTTGCTCCACCATTTCAAGGGATTGCATATGAAGGAGGAAGTGGAAGCTGCCTTGAAGGCATTGGTGAAACATAAGGCTCCAGGAGTTAAGGGAATATCAATTGAGATGCTGCAATGCTACAGCAGATGTAACAGTAGAGGTGCTCACTTGTTTATGCCAAGGGATTTGGAAAAAATCACATGGCTAACTGACTGGAAGAGGTCTATATTTGTGCCTATTCCCAAGAAAGGGTATTTAACTGACTGTGGAAATTATCAAACAATATCTTTAATATCACATGCAAGTAAAATTTTCCTAAAAATCATTCAAAAGTGACTGCAGCAGTATTTTGACAAGGAACTGCTGGAAAGTCAAGCCAGATTCAGAAGAGTATGTGGAATCAGGACATCATTGCTAACATCAGATGGGTATTGGCCAAAAGCAAAGAATACCAGAAAAATGTCTGTCTATATTTTATTGACTATGCAAAAGCATTTGACTGCATGGATCACAATAAATTATAGATAACATTATGAAGAATGGGAATATCAGAGCACTTAATTGTACTTATGAGGCATCTATATATGGACCAGAAGGCAGTTGTTCCAAAAGAACAAGGAAACACTGCCTGATTTAAAGTCAAGAAAGTTGTGTGTGCATCAGGGCTATATTTATGCTGAGCAAATATCTATGCTGAGCAAATAATCCAAGACTGGAATTTATGAAGAAGAACATGGCTATAGAATTGGTGGAAGACTCATTAACAACCTGCATTATGCAGATGACACAACTTTGCTTGCTGAAAGTGAAAAGGATTTGAGACATTTACTGATGAAGATCAAAGAACATAGCTGTCAGTATGGATTGTACCTCAATATCAAGAAAACAAAAATCCTTGAAACTGGGTCAGTAAGCAAGTTCATTGTAAATTGAGAAAAGATTCAGGTTGTGGAAGATTTTGTTTCACTTGGTTCTACAATCAATACCCAGGGAAGCAGCAGTCAAAAATCAAAAGTTGCATTGCAATGGGTAAAGCCATTGCAAAAGACATCTTTAAAGTGTTGAAAACTAAAGATGCCACGTTGAAGACAAAGGTGAGCCTGACTTATGCCATGATATTTTCAGCCACATCATATGCTTGTCGAAGCTGAACAGTGAATAAGGGAGACCAGAGAAGAGTTGTTGCTTTTGAATTATGGTGCTTGAGACAAATATGGAATATATCATGGATTAATGACAGAACCAACAAATCTGTTCTAGGTGAAGTGCAACCAGAGTTCTCCCTGGAAGTAAGGACTGTGTCTTACGTATTTTGGACATGTTGTCAGGAGAGAGCAATCTCTGGAGAAGGACATCATGTTTGGTAGAGTGGCAGGTCAACAAACAGAAGGAAAACCCTCAACTAGATGGGTTGACACCATGCTGCAACAGTGCACTTAAACATCAAAAATTTCATGTGTATGGCACACTATTGGAGTCTGTTTTGTTGTATTGTACATAGGGTTGCTATGAGTTGGTCCTGATCCGAAGGCACCTAACAACAACAACGTAACTGTAACTTGCTACCTATTGATCAGCCTCTTGTAACCACCATTCTACTCTTAAATGCTATGTGATCAACATTTTTAGATTCCACATATGAGTGAGATAATGTGATACTTGTCTTTCTGTGCCTGCTTATTTCACTTAACATAATGATCTCCTGTTTCATCTTACTGGAAATGACAAGATTCCACTGTCTTTTATGGATGAAATGGTATTCCATTGTGTATGTGTATCCCATTTTCTTTATCCATTCATCATTTGATGAACACTTCTGTGCTTCCCATTTCTTGGATATTGTGAATAGTACAGCAATGAACATTGAGGGCAGATGTCTCTTCAACAATACTGATTTTCCAAATGATTACTGGGTCATTGGTAATTGTATTTTAAATTTATTTGGGTATCTCTATTCTGTTTTCCAGCATGCAAGTGTTCTCTTACCAACACCCTCACCAACACTTGTTATTTTGTTATCTTTTGTCTTTTTGATAACAGATATGAAGTATTACATAGTGGGTTTGATTAGCATTTCTCTGATCTTGAGTGATGCTGTGCACCTGTGCATGTACCTATTGGCTATTTTTAAGTTATCTTTGGAGAAATACCTATTGAAGTCACTTGACTATTTAAAAAGATTGGGTTATAAATTTTCTTTCTATTGAGTTGAATGAGTTCTTTATAAATCTTGGTTGTTGTTGTTGTTAGGTGCCATCGAGTCGGTATCCAACTCATAGCAACCCTCACAGGGTTTTCAATGGCTTACTGTTTTTTTGGGGATTGCCATGGGAGTGGATTGCCAGGTCCTTCTCCCATTTTTGTGGTGCTGGGAATTGGACTCAGGACCTCAGAGACTGCAGCGCAGCACTCTACCAACTGAGCTAAATCCCAGCCCTTAAATCTTGGTATTAATGCCTTATATAGTATATCGTTTATAAACACAATGGAATATTATTTGAACTTAAAAAAATGGAGATCTGCCATTTGCCACAACATGGATTGACATGGAGGACATCATGTTAAGTGAGATCAGCCAGACATAGCAAAGAAAGACATGATTTCACTTCCATGTAGAGTCTAAAACAAAGTTCAAATATATAAGACAGAAAATAAAAGAGTTGTTATCAGGGTCAAGATTGGCAGAAATAATTGAGAGGATGGATTTCAAATGATTCATAACAGTGAATATGGAGGAAAAATAAATTGAAAGATCTTATATACAGCTTGATGACTTTAGTCAAAAATAGTTTATTATCTGCAAGATGATTGCAAAATGAATAGATAGCTACTTTTGCAGCAGGAGGAGAAATTGGGTAATTATGTGTTGATAAATATGTTAATTCATTTCACTATAGTAGAAACTGTTTTGCTATGTATATATATCTTATAAAATCATGTTGTATACCCTAAATATACACAACAAATTTTATTTTTAAAGTGACATATAGCTTCAATTTTATTTTTATAATCAAATAAATTTGAATTGAATATTTTTTGTTTGACTATTATAACACTAAACATTACTTCTATCAATTTATATATCTATGCCTACACCTGTAGTTATGTATAGAAAGATATATGGAGCAAAATTATTTCTATATAGTGAAAAAATTAGGTAAAGAGTAAAAAACTGATAATATTTAACAAGGACCAATGAACACAGATAATATTGAGGAAGTGTTCCTAAATATTAATATGTATCCAATATTTAGCTAAGGAAAATGATTTTTGGTGCCATAAGGGTATGGACCTGGGTTCGATCCCCAGCACCACAAAAATGGGAGAGGATGTAGCAACCTACTCCTAAAGCAATCCCAAACAATCAGCCATTGAAAACTTTATGAGCATCAGTATAAGTCAGACCTGACTTGATGGTACGTCTAAGACCACCAACAAAAGTATAGAAAGTGAGTATAGTAGAAATGACTTAAAAATATAAAGCTGGAAAGGGTGAATATTTAAGATGGGTAGAAGCAACCATAATAAAGCAAATAATAGTTCTTTAAGATGAAGGTATCAAAATGAGATGGTTAATTTAATGGGAAAGCAAATGAAAAAGAAATTAAAGATATAGTTTTTCTAAAGCACCTAATCAATCACTGAGAGCATACAGTAAACAAAAATTATGCTGAGCAACTAACTTTTACTATGTACATGTCATATCAGGGGAGAAAACAAGAAAGTAAAAATTAACAACTATTTCATTGATTATATATTTGTTGTAGAAACTATAAGTTTCAACTTGAGAGAAAAATTACAAAATTTTGAATACTAAGCATTGAGTTAAAATATGATGTAGATTCAGTTCATAATAATGATGTTAGCATGATTGATAAGGAAACAAATGTATAAGCCAGAATTTTAATCAAAGTATTTACAAAACGTCATTGCCTATTTGAAAATATTGTTGTTAGATGCCATCGAGTCATGTCTGACTCATAGCAACCCTCATAGGGTTTTCAATGGCTGATTGTTTTGGGATTGCCTCAGGAGTGGACTGCTATGTCCCTCTCCCATATTTGAAAAATAAGTATGCATATTTTCTTATGAGATGTGTCCTCAATTATGCCAGCACTGATATTCTTTGTGGAATAAGTTGGCAAACACATCTGATCTTTCTGCCTCATAACTGAATGTCTTGATGAATCACATGTCATATTTGCCAGGAAATCTCCTCTTCGATGCATGATGAAAATATCAACTGCACACTGTTAAAGCAGTTGTATTTAATTAGAATAGTTATATGAAGTAACATCAGATCTTCAAATAAATGCAAAGTATGATCCTTGATGAAAAAATAATTCTAAAATTTTCCTGTTTCAGTCATTTGATTATGAACTATATTACCTGTTATTAAAAATGTTAGCAAAAGTGTACCAAATATTAAGCATGCGTATTTTATGTTTTAAAGATGTAGAATATTTCTAATTTAGAAAAAATGTTAATAGAAAGTTTATATGACCTGTGTAGCAAAAGCAACCTTTGAAACAATAAAAATATTATAATATATTACTGTAGAGATTTATGAACAAATAAACTTAAAGCTAATTTTCACTGAGATTATTTTGGTTGTTCTAGATCACAGTGAAATCTCAAAGAGATGTGAACAAATTGTACAGCATATGTTTTTTTATTCTGCTTTCTTAAATAAATGTTTTGCATTGGAAAATTTTGAAGAAAGAACTTTAAAACATTTTTATAGATGTAGATACTGGTTTAAGGGCTGTTGAAAAACATACTGGGAGCTGGAGTGAGAGTGTATGTTTGGCATGTGCAGGGCCCTTAGTTCAATCTCCAGAATCCACCCACCCCAGAGTCCCCCCAAAAAAGAAAAAAAAAAAGAAATTCATGCTGTCATAGTGATTTATATAACCAAATTAAAATATTTTGTATTGTTTTCTGCAATAATGGTAACATCATATATAATCCATTAAGATTCCCCACATATCTTTCGTGCTATGGGGGCTTATGTGTTGCTGTGATACTGAAAGCTGTGCCACTGATATTTGATACCAGCAAGGCCACCATGATGGACAAGCTTTAGCTGAGTTTTCAGATTAAGACAGACTAAACTAAGGAGAAGTACTTGGCAACCCACTCCTGAAACAATTGTTGTTGTTGTGGTTAGGTGCCGTAGAGAAAGGCCCAAATAATAGCAACCCTATGTTCAATAGAACAAAACATTCTCTGACAATTGGCCATGCCTGACACTATGTCAGTGTTCCTCTACTATTATATAGGGTTTTTTTTTTTTTTTTTTTTAAATGGTGATTGTTTCAGGAGTGGGATGCTAAGTTCTTCTCCCAGGCCTATAAGACCAGGTATTCTCACATAGTCTCCCATCCAAGGACTAATTAAGCCTGACCCTGCTTAGCTTCCAAGATCGGATGGAATCAGACACCAGGGTGGCATGTCTATAGGCTTCTGAAACAATTAGCCTTGGAAAATATGAATAATAGAGAAGCACTGTCAAATGCAGTGCTGAAAAATGAGCCCTCCAGGCCAGGCTGGAAAGCATTCAAGGTATAACTGGAGAAGAGTCCCCTCTTCAAAGCAGATTTGACTGTAATTATGGGAATAGAGTAAAGTCCCTGGGACTTCCTTTGGCTGATATTGCACGACTCAAAATGAGAAGAAACAGTGACCGCAACAATAAGCTCAAGATCCTATGCATGGCATAGTGTTGGGTAGTGTCTCATTCTACTGTACTTGGAGTTGCTGTAAGTCAGATCCAACTCCACTTCACCCAACAGCAATCCATTATGGTATTTGAATACCATTTGTAATTTTTATAATTTATTTCTTCTCCATGTATTATCAATTATTTTGATAACTTCAGTTTGCATTTCTTCAGCAGTGAGAAATAACTAAAAACTACCATGTTCAAAAGTATATAAGAACAACAGTGGCTTCAGAAGGCTATCAAACCTGATATTGCTGTCAAAAGCCCAAAAATATGTGAAAATCTGGGTTAATAGTACAGCTTACTTCATGATCTTACTGAAATCAAAGCAAGAAAGATAAGTTTTATGGAACAAATGCACATTTTATAATAATTTGCAAGCTATTGTGTCTTTATCATTGACTCCAATATTGCTAGGCTAAATGGCACTAATAACTAAGACAATCGCTTGTTAGTATTTTCCTTTCATTGACAGACAAAAAAGTAGCTTCATCTATGTTTTTCAATGTTGAGATTACAGAGGTGTATTTGCCATGAAGGAGAGGAGAGTACATTTTATTAAAAGTTATAATCTTAGTTTTTAACCTTTTCTATCATAATATGACCTTTTTGGTTTCACATCAGTGATGAGGCCCTATGATTTCAGGGCCCTGCTTCCAATTCCCACCCAGCAGTGTACAAGGGTCCTACTTTCCTTGTATCTTTGATAGCACTCAGTCAACCACATCTTCTGTCTCTCTTCCTTACTCAAATATAATATCTCTTGGTTGTTATACCACACTGATTAGAACATCTATAACAGTTGTAAATTTCTAGTCTGTTTTTAATATTATCGGGAAGGTTTCTAACATTTCACCATATTTTATGTTTCTGGTAAATGATGCTTCTTTGTTTACTTCCTTGCTTTCTGGCATAAGCTGTTCCAGGTTCATTTTGTGCTTTTTCTGCCTCTACCTGAGAGTCAGCCATTTCCCCAAGATGCACCACATTTTAATGCAAAATAGTGCCTACAATCTGTTCTTTTCCATGTTTGAATGTCCTTTTATCACAGAAAAATCAACACTATGGATGTCATATACCAGAATGTTGAAGTGAATAAACAAATGGGATGTGAAGAACAGATTCAGAAGTGTTTATGTTCTTCTCACATTCCAAAATTAAGGAATATGAAGGGAAAGAAAAGAATAGAGAATTCCTTAGATTGATGGAAGATAACACAGTCATATTGTGAAGGCAATTAGTAATACAAAGAAAATTATTTCTGCTGATAAAAAATATCTATCAGAATTTAAAGACGAATATCAAAATAGATAATGGCAGCAATTGGTTATAATTCATTGGATAGGATATAAATCCATAAGTCTACATCAATTAAAAAAATAAATTAAGACCTGGGCACGGTGGTGCATGTCTGTAATCCCAGCGGCTCTGGAGACGGAGGCAGGAGGATTGTAAGTTCGAGACCAGAGGCGGTCTGTGTAACTTAGCGAGACCCTGTTTCAAAAAACTGGGCTGGGGGTACAGCACAGTCGTCCAGCACTTCCAAATCATGCAGGTTCAAGGCCCCAGGTCCAACCCCCAGTACCAAAAAATAAATACATAAATAAATTAATTAACATATTAAATGTTTGTGAATAGAATATTCACATTAGTTTGTGGTAATGTCCCCCCCCCAAGTATACTTATTAACAACAAAGGGAAAAAAAGAGTATAATTTTAGTGGAGAAGCCTCATAGATACCACCTAATAAATCACAGTAACTATACCACTCATAAGACAAATAAAAATATGTACAATTTACAGGATGCTATGAGAATACAGCATCACTGTTGTGATATTTCTGCCAAAGAGTTGGACACTGAACTTAATTGGGAAAATATGCTAGACAAAGCCAAATTAAGGCATATTTTATAAAATAATTGGATGGTCATATATAAAAGTATCAAGGTCATGAGAGTCAAAAAAAAAACAAAGACAAAACAGATACACACATAAATCTGAACTGGATCCTTTCATTATAAAGAGCCATTAATGGGAGAAATGTTAACATTTGGAGGAGGTCAGATGTTTAGATGGTAATCATTGCTAATTTTCTGATTTTGTTGGCTGTATCATGTAGGAGACTGTCATCATCTTCAATAATACACAGTAAACTTGTTTAAAACTAAGTACTTAAAAATACACTGAAGTGTATACTTAGTATTCGGGATAATAGGACAACAGAGTGGCAATTTATCCTCAAATGGTTCAGGAAAAATACAATTTATTTCTATTTTCTTGAAAGTTTTCTACATTTTGGGTGTGTTTTACAACAAGAGCTGTTACCAATATTCATAACCTGTAATTAAACACTAATATTTACTGAATTCTCCTCTAAGGATTTACCCTATATTAAGGCATGCAATACTTTCAGCAACCTGACAAGATAGGGGCTATCATTTATCTGTACTGTATAGAACAGGAAACTGAGGCACAGAGAAATTAACTTCTTATTTATATGACTGGGAAATATGTGGAATTTTATTTCAAACTAAAACATTCATGTGATCAAACACTTGGTTACAACTAGTAAACATCCCTGCCTCCTGGGAATTCAGATTTTTTTCTATAATCATGTTGGTCTTAAAAAACTATATTTATAATTTGGACCTGGGGAAATTCTTCCTGTTCTGTAATTTTTATGACAAATTCTCTTCCGTTTATAAATCCTGCCATTTCCTAAACCAAAGTTTTCCAATCCTTGTACCATGAATAGGTAATACAGGCATTGAGAGAGTGACCCCCTCATCCCTGGGCTGAGTGACCAGGGACAGTGATCCATTCCCGTGGCTCCTGAGCTGTAGAGCAGGCTTTTCCATGGACATCATGATCTGAAGGGAAGCATTTGTAGGATTGCATTCTTCTCTACTCTTTAGCCCTTTACTCTATTAGGTGATGAAAATTAAATCTCCTCTCTCTGCCTTATATTTGCTCATTTGTCTATAGATAAATATTCTTTAGAAATTCTGCACCATGTGGAATAGAAAATTAGAGAAGAATTTATTTGCTTTCCCATTAAATGTTCTGCTGTTGTTTTTTGTATATTTAGATGCTAAACATATTAAATTATTTTCCTCCTAAATGTTGCTATAGATACATGCAGCATACATACTTGTGGTGTCTTGTTTAATCAAGTCAAGACATAGTTTTATAGTTGCAGTAAGTTGAATTATGATGCAATTGCCAGTTGATAAGTAGTAATGTGGTACACTGTAGAATTATGAAAAGTACTGTAAAATACTTTTTCATATGTAATATTTTTTGTAGGCTGAAAAATGCATTTCTTCATTGCAGTGATGAAATGATTGCCTTTCTAAAGTATAATTTGGTCGATAATCATAATTTGCATTAAACAAATGTTCAGACAATCCAGCATACATCACTTTAAATCCATTTAAAAAGCTTTCTACAATTCCAGAATGTATGAATAACTTTTATGTTTAATATAGAAACTAATGTTGATGTCTCCCTTGATATGAAAATGAGAAGTCTAATTTTAACTAATAATTCTGTCAGTGTTATAAAGTGACTAAAAGAGACTTAGTGCTGCTAGCTTATAATGAATGTATTACTCAGGGCACTGCTTCTGAGTAGGAAGGCGATAATTAGAGTAAAGATTCTTCTTTTCCTCCTAACTTAAATGCTAATGCCTTCTTTTTCTCCCTTGAATTTTCCAGTAAAGAAGGGCAAGCCAATTTTAGAAGGGATCTATTACAAATACAGACAATACAAATACACTGGCAATTTGATACAAGTATCATATCAAATATTTTGCTGATGACGTTGTAAGAACATTGATCTGGTAACTGACTGGCAAATGCCAGTAAATAAGGAATTGATCATAACATTCTGCTGCAGATAAACTTGTGCTTTTCAAAGCAAATAAAAGAGGTAACGATTGAATTCATATACACATACTGAGTCTGTTGAAAGGCAACAGCTAACTCAACATACATTGTACAGAAATTAATAAGCAATAAAAATGTATATGTGATAAGAAAGTTATAATTTGTAATTTCATGTTGTAATTTCTTTCCCAAGTACCCCTTATAAATTATATTAAGTGAGATGTGCCATTTTTCAGTTTCCTTTCTCTATAAAGGCTGTATCTTCAATCTAGACTGTGAAAAAAGGTCAATTACCTGATTTATTCATGCATTCCTTCTATGGCCCCAGCCATGTATCAGGTGCTGGGAAATGATGACAAAGGACAGATACAGTGCCCAAGCTCATATAACTGACGGATTGTGGAATGGAAAAGACATACACATAGACAAATAATGTAGGGGTAAGTGCGTGGCCAGCGGGGAGAGAGAGAGGGGGGTAACATGAAAGTGGGTCAAATACTGCCAGGACATGTGGGAAGTGTCTGGATAGGGGGGGTCACAGAAGTCCTTCCTTGGAAAGTGATGACTAAGCTGAGTCCTCATGTGTACACAGAAATTATAGTTGTTGTTATTGTTGTTAGGTGTCATAGAGTCAGCTGCGACTCACAGAGACCCTATGTACAGCAGATGAAACACTCCCCAACACTATGTCATGTCTGGCACTATTGTCAGTGCTTTTGTGCTATTCATAGGGTTTTCAATGGCTGATTGTTTTGGGAGTGGGGTGCCAGGTCCTTCTCCCAAGCCTACAGCATTTGGCTTTTCCCAGTCAGTCTCGCATTCAAAGACTAACTAGGCTGACCCTGCTTAGCTTCCAAGGTCAGCAGGATGGGATGCCAAGGTGCTATGGATGCAGACCTACACAGGAATTAGTCAATTGAAAAGAGTAAGCAGCATCTGCAGTGGCCTGCAGATAAGAAAGTTCAGTATATTTTTGGAAGTAAAATACCTTGATCAACTCTATTTTTCATACTTTGAACACTCTGCTGCTCTTCTTTTCTCTGTACTATTAGGTTCTTTTCTCATTGGCTTTATTCCCTATAGGCAGCTTCTTATAGAAGATGTTTCATTGTTGTAAGGCACCATAGAGTCTGGATCAACTTTTAGAGACCTTCTGTACAACAGAACAAAACACTACCTGACATTGTGCTATGCACACAATCTTTTTATGCTTAAGCCATTGTTGCAGCCATTGTATTTCTTCTCATTTTAAGTCATGCCACATCAGGAAGAGGAGGTCCCAGGGGCTTTACTCCATTCTTATTACTCAGATAAACTCTACTTTGAGGAGGCAACTCTTCCCCAGTTGTTTCTTGAATGTCTTCCAGCCTAAGGAGCTCATTGTCTGGCAGTATATTTGACAATTCTTCCCTGGATTTTCAATGGCTAATTGTTTTTGGAGTGGGCTACTGAGTCCTTCTCCCTATTCTGTTTTAGTCTGAAAGCTAAGGTGAAACCTGTGTACCATGGTGGCCCTTCTGGTACCTGAGATTCTGGTGGCATATCTTTTAGCATCACAGCAAACAAGCCTTCACAGAACAACAAGCTGATAGACATGTGGGGGAGATAACATTTGGCGCCTGTGAAATCATGGAAAATTTCATGGTTCTTAGATGTATGAGTTGCCATAAAACATATGGAGCATGTTTAAATTAAAAAGAATACACACATTGCCATTAAGCCTCCTCAAGATATTCCCTCTGGCTTCAAACACTCTTATTCCATCATTCTTGCCGCTTTCTGACCCAGCTCTGGGAGTCCTTTTGTGCATCTTTAATTTCATTCTTCATCATGACAATGCATGGTGTCACACATTACTTCTGGCATGACAATTTCCTTCAAATAAAAACATCATGGTGTATCCTCATCCGACGTATTCACTGGATCTGGCACTATGTGACTTCTGGTTCCTCCCCAAAGTCAAAATGATCATGAAAGACAAATGTTTTGAATCGATTCAGGACTTTAAGGCAGCCATGGCAGCAGAGAGAAAGAGGACTTCCAGAACTGCTTTAGAAAGTGGCAAGAACAATGTGATGAGTGTGTTCAAAGCCAGGGGCAGGGTTTTGAAGAGGATTAATGGCAATGTGTCTTTTACCATACAAATTTTCTTTTAAACATTCACTGTATCTTTTGATTGCACATCATAAATCTGACACCAAGAGGTCATGCTCATTTTCATCCATGGGAGTTTGAGACTTCTTGTTTTTAAACATTAGTTATTATTTTAATAGTGTTTCTGATTTGATGGTATACATCAGAGATCCTTGAAATCATCACAGGGTTCACAGAACACGTCCATCTACATGGGGTGAGAAGGTCACATTGTCAGGCTTGTACTCCCTCTTCCTTTTCTCTTAGTAATAACCACCATGCTTGTCGCAGAATATGTGTTTTTAGGATGGGAGGGAGATACACCACAAAAGGGCTGGGAAAGTTATATAGTGTTAAATAAATAAACTATATGAATTCCCATTAAAGTTTAACTCTTTGACATGCTCTTCAAATGGGACACTGTGTTTTTCTAGTGTACTGTGAGCCAGATTGATTATTACCATGGGACCTCAGGAGACTGTGGCTCCTAAGAACAGTGGTAATATTTATTGTTTTCATCTCTTAACTTTTGCTCAAACAATTCTGAGTTTTCAGTGAAACATCTCTCTTCTTTACAGTTCTCTTAGTTTTCATATGTATTTGCCATTCCCCTATTTGTTGTTTCCATTCCTGTTCTGCAGTATTTCCTGCCTCTGTTCTGGTCTAAAATGTGACAGCCATGCTACAGATATTTTCTACAGGTACCCTTTCAATGATATATGTGCTGAGGCTAAGGATTACCAGCTACACTGACTTTTCATAGCCAATACTACAAGAATTTTCTTCTGTTACCATCTACAGAGGAAATATTACACTGTAGCATTGAGGTCACATTAAGTATTTTGGTTGCCCACATCAAACTTTTGACTTAGGGTTTTGATATTTTTGCTTTAAATGTTAGTTTTTTATCATTGAGGTGATTCTACTAATCTACACCTCTATGATCTATTGGCTGATATTTGTTTTCTGTTGAGACAGAGCCTTGAAGTAGCTGTTACATTTATCTTGCTATATTTGACTCAGCATTCTAAACTATTGCGATCTTTTTGAATTCTGAAAGTGAATAAGTATCTCTGGTATCCTTCCATTCTATATCATCTGAAAATTTGATAGATGTGCATTCTTTGACTTTATTCAATTTATCATTTATTAAATTCAGCAGAACAGGGCTGTAGGTTGTTCCTGATGATGGCATCATTTCAGCTACCATGGTCTAGTTCATCACACGCAGCAAGCGGAACAGTTCAGTGTTGAAGTGTAGAGGAGACTGGATTTCTGGCTTTTGCTGGTGGTCTCAGTGCATATGGAGCAATGCTTGGTTTAGTATGTACTGCTCTGAAGGCCCTACAACACTGTCTCCTGTCTAGTACCCTCCTTAGATTGTCTTTAAAACCCTTGGGATAAGGGTATCTTTGTTACAAATCTCCTCTGGAAAATGGGATAAATCAATTATCCATAAACTTCTTGTGATATTTGCTGTTGATGACTCCAAGGTGCTTTATCCACCTAATGTACTAAAGTGATGTTATTTCTTCATTTATCTTCAATGGCCACAGCTGAGTACAATGCCACCTCTCTCATTGCATAAGGTGAAACAAACCTATTGATTTAATATTTCAGCATCTTTTCTGTGAGGATATCTTGCTTAATTGGGTATACTCAGTTTACTGTGGGTTCTCTCATGTGATATTTGCTTCAATGGCATTAGACAGGAAATGGCCCAGACACCCCAAATTTTATCCCCCAAATATCCACTTATTAGAATCATCAAAGGAGCAATATTTTCATAAGTGACAAATAGGGCAAAGGCCAATGGCCATGAGTCAATGAGACAGAAGAAGCTGTAGGATCTTGCCCAAGTAAACCATGACTACAAAGATAATATACATTTCCTGACTTCTCTCTCCACTCTTATTTCTGACATTAGATAAATCAACTCCCTTGGTTTTTCCTGGATGAAAGTGCCTGAAGATGTAACAGGACCCACAGGTATCTAGTGAATCTGTTTTATGCAAATATGTATTCTGTAGGGTTCATACTAAAAACTCCTGATTCTAAATAACTAAGGTGATACCTGAAAGTCTGTTTTTAAATGGCCCACTTCTTGATGTGTGCAGCCATGTCTGGGAATTACTGATTCTGCATCTAATTAGGAGACTATTAGTCTTAGGTGGGTTGTTTTTGCATATCTCAGAGGCTTCCTATGGATTGAAATATATTTCAGTGGCTACAGCTCTGCACTGGCAGCAGTTCTCTTGGTTTTCAAATTTGATCCCTTGCCCCTTGACCATAAATGCAGCCCCACCTAGTGCTGAGTTATCCTTTAGGAGTGGGAACTACAGTATACCCTAGTGCAGCTCTCATCAGCTGAGGCTCTTTTCTTAGCATGAGTTATATTATTCTTCTGTTTATATCTCTCAGATCTTCACAAAAATGGTTGCACAGAGAAGGTACTTAACAATTATTTAATTTAATAACTGATGATAATAAAGGAGAAGAAAATGTTTAGTTTTTCTTTCCTTGGTTTATAAATTATTATTCCTGTTTTTATTATTAATATAAAGATTCTTATACTCTATTCATTTTTTAAAAAATAATTGATATATAATATATATAGTTATGGGGCATATTGATATTTTGATACATGAACATAAGGTGTAATGGTCAAGACATGTTAAGTGACATTAATCACATCAAAAATTATAATTATTTGTGTTGGGAATATTCAACGTCTTCTAGCTATTTTGAAATACACAATAAGTTATTGTTAACTATAGTCACACTACTATTATGAAACACTAGAACTTATTCCTCCTATCTAACTGCTACAAATATTTTATGTGTTGGGATTTTGCATAACTCTGTCTTGGGCTCTAGTCTTTTACAAGTAGAGTGAGAGACTGTCAGGGGAATGTTATAAGAAATAGAAGCCAATAGCAAACTTATTTTCACTTTCTCTGTGAGCCAGGACATAAACACAGATCTCAGAGGGTGAAATGATAACTTTGCTGAGTTATCTGATCTGTCTCTGATACCAGTTAATAAATCTCAAACTAATTTCATTCTTAAGTTTATGATTTTAGATTTACATCTCCAGTGAGCACCTACGGAAATACTGTCATTTATTGGGATCTGGGAAGATATAGTAGAGGACACGGGATATAGCTCTGATTTTTTTAGTAGTTCTATTGCTTATATATTTTATCTCTTTTATTAAAAGTTTAAAATCTCATACCATAGACCCTAAAATTATGTTAAGGACCATCAGATTTCATTTTTCAAATCCTTAATTAGTGGATATGATGACACATTTATTTTTCCAGTGTCTGTGGCCAGTGAAAGCTTTTATTATGGTTACAGCAATGTTTTTAAGAATACTTTTTGTCATCTTTAATCTAAAGAAAATTATTTCACATAACAAAATATCTCTTTCCTCTCTGAGTACAATGCTATAATTGCAAGATATTTTATTTGGTTCATTTTACAATGAAAAAGCATTCTCAAATAAATTAAAATTTAGGCTAGTCTAATAAAACATAACCAGCATTACATACATGTAGGAAAATGCCATGATGAAACCCATTAGTTTGTGCAATTAATGTACACTAATAAAAAAAGATAATCAGCAAATAGCAGTAACAAGGCAGCAAATAGCTCCTATATCCTAGAAATTAAGACAAATATTATGAAAGAGTATTGCTTCTATCAGAAAAATCCAGTCAACATTTATATTATATCATTCCATGGTTAAGTAAACTTTATAACTGGGATAATAAGCAAAGAATTTCCTAACAACTTTGAAATTGATATGATTATTCCATACAATTGTAGCAAAGGGTTTGGGACCATGATAATATTTACTGCAATTGTGAACTAGTCTTATGAGATTATTGCAAAATTTCCTAGAAGTAATGTTGTTCCAGGGCTGGGATTTGGCTCAGTGGGTAGAGTGCTGCGCTACAGTCTCTGAGGCCCCAAGTTCAATTCCCAGCACCACAAAAATGGGAGAAGGGCCTGGCAATCCACTCCCAAGGCAATCCCGAAACAATCAGCCATTGAAAACCCTATGAGGGTCGCTATGAGTCGGACACCGACTCGATGGCACCTAACAACAACAACAACAATGTTGTTCCATTTTCTTCCTGCTCTCTAGAGGGGTGTATAATGCCATTTCTATGTGTAGCAGTGGGGCATATATTTTAAGAGTTAAGAGAGAATCACTTCTGCTTCGTACCCTTCATCTTAAACTTAATATTTGGATGTTTCTTATTTATGTTAATGAAACATGCTGAGACATGAAAACTATGACACAAATTCCCTGGTGCTATTTTTGAATCATTTTGGGGGATAAATTTGAAATTTCTTCCAAATAAAGAATGAAAAAAAGCAAGTTGTTTGTTGGAGTGAGAAGTGGGGAGGAGAAAGGGGATGTTTTGATCATAAAATTATGTGGCATTGACAACTTGAAAATACACCACACTGGATTAAATCAGATTAATTATCTACATATGTATGGTGAACTATATTGTCTTAATGAACTTGATGAAATATATCTTAAATGAACTTTTACAGAATACACAAAAAATAGAAAATTCAAAATTGATAAGTTTACATTTGATGTTTTTATTTGTTTCTTTGACACTTACCACACACTAAAATATACTTTTACCACATTAACTCAAAGATGACAAAATTGTTTCTAATCATCTTTGCTTCTGTGGACTTGATGATAATAATAAGTAAATGCTGTACAGTTATTTACACTGCATTGACTTCCCAATTAGAATAGAAGAGATGAAAAATACCATTATCCAAGAGGAAAAAAATGACCTCATAGCATAATATAATTTTCTATTAAAATTATAATTTTTGCATAACCATAAAATCCATTTCAAAGGTACAATTATCTTTGAATCACCTGCCCTGTGCCATCAGAGATGATGAGAATAGAGCCAGCTTAATTGTCATTTTCCTGAACAATGAGTTTATAAAACAATAGAATGTAGCCCTTTCCTTTGCTTCTGCTGCAGGAGGTTCTGGCATTTGGCAGTAAAGCCTGTGTGCTGAGTGGGGTGGTAACTTGATGTACTGCATCCACCAGATGTGATGTTTGTTGTGCTTGACTTTTCAGCCAAAACTGGAAGATTATTCATAGGAAATTAGATTGCAAATGCAGATAGGATTTTTAATATTCCTGCTGTCCACATTTTTCCAATTGTGTAATGGGATGATAAACTTAACACAGTGCAGCCCTTACTCATCATAATATAAACAATATTGAAAATAAGAGAGGAAGAAATCATTTCTGCCCTCTATGCATCCCTAAGGATAGTAGGGCAGGTGCAAGTAGGTTGACTCCCATTACTCCATGCAGGCAGTGTTATTCTTGTGGTAGTATTGTTGTAGAATTGTCTGTTTGCTGCAAGAATGATATCTAGGAATTATGCCCTGTCTTCTCAAATTCCATATATATATATGTTGGTGGGGTACAGAATAATATACCATTTGCATTTTTCATTATGCAACTATTACTTCACTTTTAGTTATCTTTTCATCAACTTAAAAAAGTTTATGGAACATTTTGATGAGTATGTAGTAAAACTTGTATGCATATATGGGTTATATTCCCCTATTTTTCAGGTGTACTCATGAAGTTGCCTCATATATATATACATATCTATCTATCTATCTATCTATCTATCATCTATCTATCTATTTATCTATCTATCTATCTACAAGGCAATCCCAAAACAGCCATTGAAAACCCTATGAGGGTCGCTATGAGTCGGATACCGACTCGATGGCACCTAACAACAACAACAACAACTATATATATATATATATATATATATATATATATATATATATATATATATATATTTGAACTGTGTTACAATTCAGGGTGAAATAATAAAAAAGTATGTTGACTGTAGGAGTGAATTTTGTTTTCTTTTCTGCCAAGCCTTTCCTCCTCAGTCCAGTATGGTTCTCTGTTATACCTTAGCCTCTTGGTGCCAAGGTGGGCAAATAGTTTCTAGATACAACAACATACATGTTAATCATGTAGTCTCTGCCCTCAGTATTTGTGTTTAGTTCTCCTGAAGATGCAACTCTATTTAGTTCGATCATCATTGTCATATGGTAGAGGGAGGTACTCAATTATAATATTTTCCATAACAAGTTTATTCTAACATGGTTATTTTAATTTATATACTTTAATATTATTCTAATTATTTATAAAACTTATGGCTCCATTATTTGGATATTTATCTCCAAATATTGAATATGCTTAACTGGATTGAACATTGCTACTTTTAAGATTCTTTCTTCAATTTTATTGTTATATTTTTCCATTTTTGCTTTTTCATAATATATTTTTCCTTGACAAATTAAAGGGTTAAAAATGTAACCTAAGTTCCCTTTGTAGCAAGATTGCTAGATTATCTCATAATATGAATTCCCTTTTTGTTCCAAGGTAATAAAAGCTCTTTTCAGTTGGCACACAACAGCTTGTAATAAAGTTCACATTTCCCAGCCTCCTTTACATGTAGCCACGAACATATAACTTAATTCTTGTTAATGAGCTATAAACATAGGTGTTGCTTAGGGTTTTCAGGACTTTCCTTAAAATATTGCAAGGCTAATTGTTTTTCTTGCTATGTGTTTTTCTTTATTCTATTGAATGAGATGTAAGTGGGCTGGGATTTAGCTCAGTTGATAGAGTGCTGCACTGAAGTCTCTGAGGTCCCAAGTTCGATTCCCAGTACTGCAAAATGGGAGAAGGGCCTGGCAATCTACTTCCAAGGCAATCCCGAAACAGTCAGCCATTGAAAACCCTATGAGAGTCGCTATGAGTCAGATACCAACTAGATGGCACCTAACAACCTAACAAGATGTAAGTAATACCTGCCATTTGGAAACATATGAATTAAGTCTCAAAAAATGACTGCACAGAGACCTCAAAGGAATTTGGTTCCCTAGCATTTTGGAAAGTAAAGTTTCATCTCTAGACTCTAATAGATTTTATGTGCATGTGTGCTACCTAACTTCTGACCTATGTATGGTATAGGGCTAAAATTGAAAACAGAATTGAGATATAGCATCCTCTCTTCAGGTTACAGAGAAAATGGTATTGGAAGCAGAAGAACATAGTAGATATATAAAGAGACATAAGATGTATGAGACAGAGAATATATATTCTCATAAAAATAACTCAGACACTTTCTAGGCCTAAATGACTCAGAAAAGAAAGCAGCTCTAGTCTTGTTCTAGAAAGTGATATTAGAAACAGATGAATTCCATGCAATTTATCTTATAGTTTAAGTATGAAAGAAAGTAAAGCATCTGTGGTATCCTAATATATATATATATATATATATATATATTATATATTTTATGAGAATATATGTATATATACATATATAATTTAAAATTGTTAAATTTTTCATCTGGTATAATGGTTCTATTCACTAAAATTTTCTTGATGTCATTCTTCTTGAATCTATTACTGCCATATTGTAAGTTTAAATAGTTGCTTTCTAGTTGAACAGTTGCCTCATAATTGAGCAATGGTAATTCTGATACTTTTTTTTCTTTTTTCCCTTTAAAAATGTTGGTGGGGTACAGAGTAATATACCATTTGCATTTTTCATTATGCAACTATTACTTCACTTTTAGTTACCTTTTCATCAACTTAAAAAAGTTTATGGAACATTTTGATGAGTATGTAGTAAAACTTGTATGCATATATGGGTTATATTCCCCTATTTTTCAGGTGTACTCATGAAGTTGCCTCATTTACATAGAGATTATTCTCTTCACCTTTATTCCTTTACATTGTTTCTTCTATCCTTTCCACTATCTACAATTTTGCTTCCCTTTGGTAGTCCCCTCCCTCCTTTCTACTCTTTATGTTTTACTTTCTTTGCTAAGTTTAAGTGTGCATTTTTATGTATCTACTTATGTATGGGTTTTCACTTAAGTTAGGCAGAATTCAGCTCCCACATATGAGTGAGAACATAAGTTATTTCCCTTTATGAGCCAGTGTTCACTTAAGATATTCTCCACTTCCTTCTATTTTACTGCAAATGACATTATTTCATTCACTTTTATTGCTGAATAATATTACATTGTATATATGTACCATAATTTTTTTATCTATCCCTCTGTTGATGGGAATCTTGATTGGTGTCATATCCTTGCTGTTGTGAAGAGTGATGCATTATATATGGAGATACCTCTGTGTCTCTGTGGTATGATGACTTGTTTCCCTTTGGGTATATTCCCAGGAGTGGTATAGCTGGGTTGTATGGCAGTTCTATTTTTAATTTTCTGAGTTATCTTCTTATTGATTTCCAAAGTGGTTGAACTAATTTACAGTCCCATCAGCAGTATAAAAGGGTAATTTTTCTCTACATCCTCACCAACATTTGTTATTATTTGTTTTGTTGATCTTGGCCATCCTTCCTGGAGTTAGATGGTATCCTAGAGTTGTTTAAATTTACATTTCCCTAGTGGCTAGGGATATTGAACATTTTTTTTTCATGTGTTTCTTAGCCCTATGAACTTCTTCATTTGAGAACTGCTCATTTCCTATGCCCACATATGTACTGGATTATTTGTTGCATTGGGATTTTCTTTCTTGAGTTCTTATAAATTCTAGAAATGACTCCTCTGTCAGATGTGTATGATGCAAAGATTTTCTCCCATTCAGTATGGATTTCCTTAACTCTGTTGATTGTTTCTTTTACTGTACAGAAGCTTTTTAATTTTATGTAATCCTATTTCTCAATTCTTGCTGCCATTTTGTAGGCTATTAGAGTCATGTTAAGGAAATACTATCCTACTCCTATGTGTTGGACCATGTTTCCTATCTTTTCTTCTAGTAGTTTTAAGATTTTTGATTTTATGTTGAAGTCCCCTATACATTTCATGTTGATTCTTGTGCATATTGAGATATATAGGTCTATTTTCATTTTTCTGCAGATGGATACCCAATTTTTCCAGTACCATTTGTTAAAGAGGCTATCTTTCCCATATTCAATGTCCTTAGCCCCTTTGTCAAAGATCAAGGGCTGAAGTTGCATGGGTATACCTGTGAATCTTCAATTCTGGTCCATTGGTCTTCAGGCCTATTTTTATGCTAGTACCAACTCTGTTTTTGCTACTATATCCCTGTAGTATAAAGTCAGGTATTGTAATCCTACTTGCACTAATTTTGCAGCTTAAGATTGTTCTGGATATATGTGGTCTTTTGTGTTTCCTTATGAATTTTTGGATCATTGTTTCTATTTCTGCAAAATTTGTCATTGGGATTTTAATGGGTATTGCATTAAACCTGTAAATTGCTTTTGGTAGGATAGCCATTTTTATAATGTTAATTCTCACAACCCATGAGCAGGGGAAGTCCTTCCATTATCTAGTATCTTCTGCAATTTCTTTCTTTAATGTTTTGAAGTTTTCCTTGTAGATGTCTTTAGCATCTTTGGCTAGAATGATCCCTAAATATTGAATTTTATGGTGAGCTATTGTGAAAGGGATTGTTATCTTAATTTCTTTCTCTTCCTGTTCACAATAGCTGTAAAGGAAGTCTACTGAATTTTGAGTATTAATTTTGTATTCTACTACTTTACTGAAAGACTTAATGAGGTCTAAGAGTTCTCCAGAGGAATTTTTGGGGTCCTTTAGTTAGAGCATCAGTATTGTCCATGAATAAGGATAATTTGATTTCTTCCTTGCATAACTATATCTCTTTGATTTCTTTCTCTTGTCTGATTTCTCTGACTAGGACTTTGATCACAATATTTAATAATAGAGGAAAGAGTGGCCATCTTTGTTCTTGATTTTAGAGGAAATGGTTTCAATTTTTCCCTATTTAATATGATACTGGCTGTAGATCTGTCAAAAATGGCTTTTATGATGTTGAGGTATTTCACTATTATGCCCACCTTCTCCAGGATTTTTATCATGAAACGGTGTTGAACTTGTCAAAGACCTTCTCAGCGTTGATTAAGGTGATCATGTGATTTCTGTCTGCAAGTCTCTTGATATATTGAATTACATTGATTGATTTTTTATGTTGAATCAGCCTTGTATCTGTGGAATGAAGCCCACATAATCATGGTGTATGACATTTTTTATATGTTGTTAAATTCAGTTTGCCAGGATTTTGTTGAGAATTTTTTCATCAATGTTCAACAGGGAAATTGGTCTATAGTTCTCTGTCTTAGAAGTGCCCTTGCCTGGTTTTGGTATCATGGTGATGGTGGTTTTGTAGAATGAGTTTGGAAACACACCTTCCTTATTTACTTTTTGAAATAGTTTAAGGAGAATAGATTAATTCTTTTTTGGAGGATTGATAGAATTCTGCTGTGAACCTGTTGGGGCCTGGCTTTTCTTTGTTAGGAGAATTTTTATTAACTTCTCTATTTTGGCAAATGTAATGGGTCTATTTAGATTGCTTATGTCCTCTGGGCTTAATTTGGGGAATTCATATGTGCTAATATATTTATCCATTTCTTCTGTCTTTTCATTTTTTGGAGGGTACAAATTCTCAAAATAGTACCTGATGATTTTCTGGATTTCATTGGTATCTGTGATTATGATCCCATTCTTGTCTCTAAGTTTTACAATTTGGGCCTTTTCTTTCTTTCTTTTGGTGACACTAGCTGTCAATGGACATTTATTTTATTAATCTTTTCAAAGAAAAGTTTCAGTTTTGTTAATTCTTTGAATTGTCTTTTTATATTCTAATTGCGGGATCTCTGCCTTGATCTTGGTAATTTCTGCCCGAGTGTTACTTTTGGGATTGGCTTGTTGGCTTTCTAATGCCTTGAGATGTTTCACTAAGTTATTTAATTGGGCCTCCCCTAAATTATTGATGGAGGTGCTCACAGGTATGATCTTCTCTCTTAGAACTGTGTTTGCTGTATCCTATAAATTTTGGTAGGATATGTTCTCATTCTCATTTGATTGGAGGAATTTTTAAACTTCTGCTCTGATTTCTTTGATAACCCATTGATCATTCAGCAGTATATTATTTAGTCTCCATTAATTTGTAACATTTCTTTAATTTTTCTTATTTTTGAGTTCTCATTTTATTCCACTGTGATCTTATTCCACTGTTTTATTCCACAAGGTACAGCGGATGATTTCTACCTTATTGTATTAGTTGAAGCCATTTTGTGGCCTAATGTGTGGTCTATCTTAGAAAAAGTTTCATGTGGTACTGAGAAGAGTGTACATTCTGTATCTGGTGGATGGAATTTTCTGAAGATATCTGTAAGGTCCAGTTGGTCTATGGTGCAATTTAAGTCCATTATTTCTCTGTTAATTTTTTTTTGATGACCTGACTCTTGGTTAAAGTAGGGTATTGAAATCTTTCATAATTATTATGTCTGGCCCAATGTATTATGTTTTTATGAAGCTAGATGCCCCATATTGATTGAGTAAATATTAATTAATATTGTGAGTTCCTGGTTGACTGTTCCTTTTAGTAATATGTAATGTCCTTCTTTGTCTCTTCTGATTAGTTTGGAATTAAATCTAATCTGTCCACAATTACTATCACAAGTCCTGCTTTTTTGTTGTTGTTGTTGTTGATTACCACCTGCTTTGTATATTTTTTCCAGCCTTTAATTTCTGCCTTTTATGGTTTTATGGATGAAGTGGGTCTCTTTAATGCCACATATTAAGGGTTTGTATTTTGTAATCAAGTTGGCCAGTCTGTCTCTTGATTGGTGAGTTAAGACCACTTATATTGAGAGTAATTATTGAGAGGTGTTTATTATTCTGGATCAGTTTGGTACTTGTTACTGTTTTTTGATTCATATTTGGCCTATTTTTTTAAAAAAAATTCCTCTTGTGTTTATTATTTATTTCTTTGATGTTGTATTTGGGGTTGTCTTATCTCTTCTATATGCAGTGTTCCATTGAGTAACCTCTGCAATGCTGGCTTGGTAGCTGCAAATCGTTTAAACAAGGCAATATCATGGAATGCCTTGTATTCATCACCTATTTTAAAAGAGAACTTTGCTGAATAATGTAATCTTGGTTGGCAGGTATTCTTTTTCAGGGCTTGGGTGATGTCTGTTCAAGTGTTTCTTGCTTTTAACATTGCTGTTGGGATGTTTGTTGTTATTCTGAGGGCTTGGCTTTGTAAGTGAGTTGGCATTTCTCTCTTATAGCTTTTAGAATAGCTTCTTCGCTCTCTTGATTTGGCATTCCACTTATAATGTGTTGTAGGGAGGATCTGTTTTGCTCTACTCTTTTTTGGGGTTCTGAATATTTCAGTTGGATAGGTAAATAGCTCTTGCTATTTTTCTTTTTATTTTTCTTGTTAATTAAAGGTTTGGGATGTTTTCATCTAATGTTTCTTTAAATAAATTTCCCAATCCTTTCATGTTGTTTTTGGCTTCATTGTGGATCCCTTGAATTTACAGGTTTTGTTTATTCATTTTATCAAATATCTCTTGAAAACCTTGGTTATATTGCTTCATCATTATTTCTATCTTGATGTGTGAATAAATAAAGTCTTCTGCCTTTTTCTCAGCTTTACCTATTCTGTTTTCAGCTTTGTCTAGTCTCAAAACTGAAGATTCTACAATAATTTTGAATTGGTTTAATTTTCCTAGCATCTCAAGGACCTCTACTTTATTTTTCTTCAGAATTTCTATTTCTCTGGAGAACTGTTCTTTCAAATTAGATATCTTTTTGTGGAGTGAATCAATTACTTTCATGATGGTGTCTTTGAGGTCTCTTAGCATATTTATAAGCAGGGTTCTAAATTCTCCATCAGGCATCTCTAGAAATCTGGCTATCCTGACATTATCTGTTGAGGTTCTTTGGTCTATAGGATCTTCCCATCCATCATGTTCTTTCATGTTTCATGTGGTTTTCTGTTCAGGCTTGCCGATTTCTTGGTCTGAGTGCTAGGTCCCACCTCCTCCACGTGTAAAGAGATTCTTCCTCAATTTTCCCATGAGTTAGGGTGTTGATGAGATGCGGGCACTTCTCTCTCCCTCCCCCATCCCCTTAGTTTGTAGCCTCAGTGTCCATTGTGTAGCTCCTGCTGCATCCTCTGCACTCAGCATTGCCCCCTCAGTTTCTCCTCATCCCCTGTGTTCCCAGCCCCCAATCACACCATACTCTAAACCATGTATCTTAGGCTCCCCAGACCCATGACACTACTTCTCCACTTCACAAGCTCTACTGCACCCTATTTGTGCCTTTTTCTGAACAAGCTTTCTTATGCTCAGGGATCCAGCAGCCCTTGCCACTCTTTATCCCCTGAGCTTTATACCTTTCAGTTTCTCTCTCTCCAGCTCATGATTACAATGACTCCATAGGCCAGGGTGGTGACCATCTCTCCCATATTAAAAAAAAACATAGTCCTTGGGTATACAGTGGAGCCATGTTTTCTGGCCTTTTCCCCCCAAAATCCTGCAGACCTCTGCTTTTTCCACTTTCCCTTGTACCAGCTGCGACCATCTGAAGGCCTTGCCATACTTTCTTCAGCTATGCATCCCTGCTGGGTGTGTCCCCATACCTTATTCCAGACACTTGCTGTCAGAGATGGCTGGCTATGTCATTCAGCTGTGTGCCCTTGCTGGTAACTCTGCCTTGCCCTCCACCAGCTGCCTGTCATCAGAGATGATCCCTTTGGGTCATTTTTCAGCCACACACCCGTGTAAGCATCACTGCCTTGTCCACTTCCAGCCACCAGTGACAGGGATGGCCCCCGGGTTTGCTCTTCAGCCAGATACCCTTCCTGGAAGCTGCACCTTGCCTCCAACTGTGAGTCTGACATCAGACTCTTCAGCCCCATATCTTTGCAAGTTGTGCTGCCTATACCATTGCCAGCCACCCTCTGTCAAGGATGGCCCCACTGGATCTCACTTCAGATGTGCACCTTCCAAAGGGCTCTGTATCCTCCAAAGCTCTCTGCTGCCATATTCTCTGGGGCTGAGGATGATGAAGAGTTGCCCCGCCATTTCATCCTCCTCTCTATCATTTTAGTTTCCACTATTTGGTCAGTTGTCCTAGTGCTGTCCCATTTTTCTTGTTAATTAAAGCTACACTCCACTCATTTTGAGTAGAGAATTTCATGATTTTTCCCGTTTTCTATCCTGATTGAAATGTGGCTGTTATCCATTTGCCTTCTTTTCATCTACTCTGATACACTTTTGTACTATTGTTTCTGATGTCTGATGCCTTCTTTTTCTCTAATGTCCTCCTTTATGTTTGACGCACTTATTTGAGTAATATCCAAAGAAAGAGTGCTTTGGAGGTAAACTTTTTGTTTTCTATCATCTTGAAAGTGTTATTTTTTCTTTACACTTCACTCATACCTTGGCTAAATATTGTTGTTAGTAGGAGCTGTTGAGTCAAGTCTGACTCTTAGCAATGCTTGTAGGGCTTTTAATGGCTCCTTTTGCTTGGAGGTTGCTTTGGGAGTGGGCTGCCACATTCTTCTTCCATTTTTGCAGGGCTGAGAATTGAACAAAGGGCTTCAGAGAGCTCAACACAGCACTCTACCAACTGAGCTAAACTCCAGCACCATGGGTAAACATAGAATACATAATTGTGTGATCAAAAAGTTTTTTTTCAGTACTCTAAAGATATTATCCTACCATCTTATAGTATTCAATAAAAGAGAAAAGAAGATTGCTGCTATTGTCATTTTTCAACTTGTATAATCATCACTCTATCCCTTTCTCCTCTCCTGAAGCAGTTACTATCTTCTTGAGTATTCCTACCCATCCCAAGAAAGTACCTTATTGGTACTTTTGTTTGTTTTGTTTTGTTTTCCAAATATTATCCTTAGTACTTGGTAGTAGTTTTAGTTGATAGATTTATATTACTCTTTATTTCTGCAAAAAATCTCTTCTATTCCCTTGACAATTGCCCATTCTCTCCTTCTCCTTCTTTGTAGAACTCATTAAGTAGACCTTCTAGGTTGATCATCTCTGTAGCACATTTTTCTTTTCTTTTAACTTTTTTCTTTTTGCAGTACTTTGGAGTTGAATCCAGCGCCTCACACAAACTTTGCAAGTGCTATATCTTCAGACTGCATCCCCAGTCCATTGTTTATTTTCAAATTTTGATTCAGGGTCTTGCAGGATGCCTTTGGCCTCAAATTTGCAATCCTCCTGCCTCTGCTTCCTGGGTCACTGGGATTACAGATGTGGGCCACTGTGCCTGGCTCCTTTTTCTTCTCTATTGTTTTTTTTTCCCTCTGTCTTTTTACTATATACCCTGGGAAATCTCTGCAATTTTGTTATATAGTTCAAATTTTATTCCGTAATAGCTATGTATACTTTAAGGCCTTAAATTTAAATTAATTCTCTGTGGTTCAATTTCTCCTGGCTTCCTCTAGAGTAGGTTATTTAATTTTCTATTCATTTACTATGAATTTTCTCTTTTGTGGTGCTACTTTGCTTCATGTGTGATAATATTTCATATGTTTCATATTTTACAAGAAAGACATTTCTTAATTGTTGCAGGTGGGAAGTGGGTTATCAGTCAATTGGCAGACTTTTCTTGAGAGTGAGTAAAAAGAGTCAGTAATTTGCCTGATAAGGCTGCTAAGTGACTGGAAAAGATCTTATTTCTTAGGTAGCAATCATAAGTCTAATCTAGTTTAGTTCAGTTTCCTTAATTATGAACCCTATATTTCAGAGATGGAGTGAAAATACCTGTTGCTTTGGTTTATCCTCAGTTGGGCAGAGTGAGAAGGAAATTTTGGTTCCTGAATTCTGCTTGTCTTAGAAGTTATATTGACTCTTTCTTATATGTCTGCTAAAATTTTTAAATTTGATTTTCAGCTATGATCTCAAAATATTTTAAATTATTTTCTCTTGTCTGGATTACTATAATAGTCAATGAATGTCATCAACTGTGGCTTATCCTCTTGTTGTGATTATTGTACCTGTAGGATATTTCCAAAACCCAGATTTAATCATTAATTAATTTATCCATTCAGAACATATTTATTAAACATATACAATGTGAAGCCATTATTCTAGGCATTTGCTTCTTGCCCTCAAAGAGTTTATATTCTGGTGATAATGGTGGGTGATGAATAGACTATAAACCAGTAAACAAATACTTGATCTTAGATGACTCAATATTGCATGGACATCAGTTGCCTTCATATATATGTGTGACTTTCATGAAATTCTAAATCAGAGCTTGAAGGTATTTTATTACTTTAAGAAATTTATTTTTAAAACTTATTTATCATAATCAGTATTTCCAAATGACTTAAAAATAAAGAATAAAATAGGTGGTGATGAAACAACCAATAGAAATATATTTTTCAGTAACTAAAATAATATTTGACCTATATTTAAATCAAACTACTGATTAATGGAGAAATAGAAATGTCACAAACATATTAAGTATCTTTATTTTTTATAAAATAAAACTGATGCTTCAAATTGGTGAGGCAAAAATGAATAATTTTGCTGAATGAAGCTCAAATAATTGGCTTATTCTTAGGGAAGAAAGTAATGTTTTTAATTGTTCCCAGGTAAAAAAAGAAACAGATAGAGGGATAAATGTTACAATAAAATAAATAAAAACATGAGAAAATGTATATTACCTTGGAAATGTGGAAGATATTTTTAAGGATGACAAAAATACTGGGAATCATAAAGAAGAATATTAGTGGATTTGACTACAATAAAATTTGAAACTTCTGATTTAAAGTTTAAATATTTCTTCTTTATTTTCTCAGATAATTTCCCATAATTGGAAAGACAAATAAAATTAAAATATGTAAATTACATTTTCAATGAAACTATGGGAAATTTGAAACCCTGAGCAGGTTAAAAGGCTACTTTAAAAAGTGAGATTATGCAAGACTATGGACTAAAGTTAAAAAAAAAAAGGTGGCATAGACTGTGTACCTTAGAAGCACTACAAAATATACATTCTCCTGGGGAAAGTTCACAATCTGAAAAGAGAACCCCACCATAGCATTGGGTCTCATTAGATCTTGGAAGCAAAGCAGGATAGAGCCTTGTTGTTACTTGGATGGGAGACTGCATGGGAATATTGGGTACTGTAGGCTTAGGAGAAGGACCTGGATGCCCACTCCCCAAAATAATCAACCATTGAAAACCTTATAAATAGCAGAGAGGCATCGACAGTAGTGTCAGGCATGGCATTATGTTGGGTAGTGTTTAGTCCATTGTACATACGATCTCTATGAGTCAGTCATTCCTGGCTCAAGGGCACCTAACAACAACAACAACAACAACAACAACAACAACAACGTTTGGCAACCAGGATAGTAGTAGGATAATCCATGAGTCCTTTTTCCTTGCTTAGAGGAAGAGGATGTAGGACTGAACAAAGCATAATGCCAAAAGAAAATTCTATTTATTGAAAGAAGTATTTTGGTGATCCAATGTGAATAAGTGAGTTTCTGCAGTATAGACAAAACACAACACAAAACTGCTGTTTTATCTAGCCACAAAATAAAAGTGTATGCTCAAATATATAACTTGTAAGAAATATTCCTTCTAGCATATAACAATGCTCACTTTTTCCTTTGTACAATGTTTCTATAATTGATTCAGAAAAGACATACCTCTCTCTCTCTCTCTCTCTCTCTTTGGTAATGGAGGCCTGATCCTAGGGCCTTGCACATACTTAGTAAATGCTCTGCTAATGAGCTTTACTTCAACTCTGTTTTTTATTTTATAAATTGAGACAGGGTATGGCCAAATTACACAGGCTGTCTCTGGTCTTGAAGTTGTGGTCTTCCTGCCTCACGCTCTCAAGTTGTAAGGTTACAGGTGTGAGCCACAATGCCTGGCTTCTTATTTAATAGTTATGATCAAAAGAAATCAGAGAAGCAGAGTGTAAATCTCTTAAAAGAAATATTAAGAAAGGAACAGAAAAAAGAAGCCCATGATAGATAAAAGCATTAACTAAAAAATAAATCTACATGATCCTAAAAAATTGTGACTAAATATTTCTATATTAATCTTCTTAAATAGAAAAAATAATTGCTTTTATAAAATAAGAGCACAATATAGAAATGTAAGAATGCAGAGAAATGATTGTCAGATATGTATAAAGGATAAGACAGCTCAGATGATAGATTTTATTTTCTTTTATTTTTAGTGTTAGACATTAAAGAAGATTAAAAGATTGAAATATCACAGAAAGGAATACCAGTTCAGAACAAGCACAAGAAAAAAATAGACATATTAAAAACAGTGTAAGTAGAAACAGAAAATAGAATAATGGTTACCAGAGGCTGAGATTGGGGGTACTAGAAAGATATTGATCAAAGGACACAATTAGACAG